>SKCR01048948.1:0-91045 GCA_019454045.1 Zanthoxylum bungeanum
AATGTAAAAGCCCGAGGCGGGTATGAATAATTCATCACATTCATTGACGATTATTTAAGATATTGGTATGTCTAACCGACCGGCGTAATCACACACGTATACGCAACGCAAGCGCACGTATCGTTCAAGTAGTATAAAAAGTATCGATCCCACGATGACTTAAAACCTTTTTGTTATTAATTTATGTGGCCAACTGATTACCAGTATCTAACAGGTTGTTTGATTGATTGATTTGAAATGACGATGATTCTAAATTTAAAACAAGTAAATAAAATTGCTTAAAGTAGGTTGAGAAAATCCAAATTTATAAAAACTATCCAGGGTTGTGATTAATTCCAATATTATTTAGAAGATGAAGTGGTTATCTAAAGTTGGGTAATAATTGATTTATCAACCTGGAACACTAATTTATCTAAAAGCCTATTCCGATGGTCAATTTCAAATACCTAGTATAATCCAATTGAACCATATGTCTATGTCAACCCAATTACCTAGATTCATTAGATTAAGTTCCAATTATGGCTACCCCCGCCCGACATGTATATTCCTATCCTGTAAGGAAATCTATTAAAAGAGTTATCTATCCTCAAGGAAGATCGTGGTATTGAGTTGAGTAAGTTCTAATGGTCTTAAACTAAAATCCCTATGTCTAGTTCATTTTAAGTTTACCTAATCAATTTTATTAATGGCCAGTTAATAAAAAGCATTAAGATTAAGACTCAATAATAAATCTTTAATTACCCAACTATAATCTAACCCCTTATAAACCGGTTATATTGAAATTCATCACAACCCTAGATACTAACTTAGTTACAATACATAGCTATGGCTAATGAAAACTTAAAAGACATAAAATAAAAATGCTAAAAAGTAACTGCGGGAAAGTAAATGAAAATAAACTGCCAAGATAAAAGGAATTACTTTTTACTACTAATTACTAACTTAGATATCTCCCATAAAATAATATATAAACTTGTGATATTTTTTTACCAACCGACCATCTGGCGGTATCCGATTAAGTCAAATTAAGTCCACAACCAGCCATATAGGGCGGTAATATTTGTCCATAATCCAGCCATAAAGGTGGTACCAAAATAAATTTTACCAACCGACCAATCTGGCGGTATCCTTGATTAGTCAGGTTTAAACCAGATAAATTGAATTGCCAACCGACCAATATAGCGGTATCCTTTATTAATCAGTATTTTAAATAGTGAATATATTATTTTTAAGGGAGATTAATCTAAATAGTAACAGTAAAAGAATTACCTTTCACCCTAGCTTGGGAAATTACCTCCTCATTACTGAAAAGTAAAAACTGAAAAATTAAAGAAAGAAAAGTACTGTGCGTAAAAGTAATTGCGGAAAGTAAAAACTGAAAATAAAGAAAAGAAAGTGCGAAACTGAAAATTAATTACTGAAAACTAAAAATAACAAACTAGATACAATCTTCTTATTTATTCATAAGAATTTCAAAGAAGAAAGTATGAATTTTACAAATGAAATGACTTGGTATTTATAGGCAAAATTTTGCCTCCATCAAATCATCCACCAAATCAATTATTAATTGCTCCACTAATTGCTCCACTAATTCTCCACCAAATTCATTACTAATTGCTCCACTAATCTCTTATCATGTTTTGGTGATGATTTGATAATTTTTATTATTTATTTATTAATTTATTTTTTGCTTTGAAATGATTGAAAGTGACTTTAATAATTACACACTACACACTTCTGGATGTTCATCAATTTCGGGCATGAAATCTTCAGATTCGAAATTATTTTGTCTTTCAAGTAGTAGATTCTTTGAGTCTTCTTTAATCTGGAACTTGAATCAGCTCAATCCGATATCTGAGTAAAACGTTATGCCCAAATACGACAGATGCGCAAAACTGAAATTTCCAAAACTGCACTTCGTCAAAACGCCCTTTCAAGTTCCAATCTCTAAAATTAAAATATCAAGTCCAATAATTGCCCTTATTTGATCCATATTTCGTCCTAAATGATTTCATTAAGTCCCATATTATTTTATCTGAAAAATAAACTAAAACACATCAAAACGTTCATCAACCCGAGAAACTAAACAAATATTTAAGTAAAAGGGGCGGTAAATATTGATATATTTTCCGCTCATCATCTACCTAATGCATCACAAATCAGATACCTTGAAAAGTTTCAAAGAGTATCGTGCTGAGGTTGAGAACCAATTAGGTAAGACAATCAAAGCACTACGATAACGCTGTAGCCGCCTTGGAAATACAACCTTTTTACGAGGTTCCAAGTGTCGGCGACTTTTGAAGAGTGGGTGGATCCCAAGTAGCCCGAATTATGGAAAAGATGAGATTTGAGCCAGGCCAAGGTTCGAGACTGCCGGACTTCAAGGGGCAGATACTCGGAAGGGCTTAGGATACCGTTCTGATGATGACAAGCCAAAAGTCAAGAAGAAGGGGCTGAAGTTGATGGAATGCTTCGTCAAAGCATCTGGGTATCAAGGAGAGCCTGAATCTGTAGAAGTGAACGGGATTGTTGTGCCAGGGTTCGAGATCTTCCAGCACATGTTGGGAGAAAATCCGCTGGCTGAAGAAATGAAGAAAGAAGAGTGGGAAGAAGAACTTATGAAGTTGAAGAACCCTGACTCTCGAAGAAGATAAGAAACCTGAGAAGGACCCTGTTGAAGAGGGAGAAATATCTGTAGAAGATGAGGATATTTCCTTCCAGATTTGTTTGAATGTACTCCTTTTGTCATTGGCAATAAAGACAATAATTCTGCTTACTTGACTGAGTCTCCACTTTCTAACTTGCATGACTTAAGCATATTTGATATCAACTCCGTCAAAAAATACATTCATCCTCGGTACGCCTGAGAGCCCCAAGGAAATCTTGATTGCGAATGAAGTTACCGCCGAAGAGCGGAAGAACTTAGAAGAGATATTGATTAAATATGCCAAAGTGTTTGCTTGGTCTTACGAACGAACATGTCTGGGGTCGATCGAAGTATTGCCCAGCATGCTATACCAACATATCCGAATATGAAGCCTGTGAAGCAAAAGCTCCGACGATGAGACCCGAATGGGCCGAGAAGGTCAGAGAGGAAGTTAAGAAGCAAATAGATGTGGGATTTCTGGAAGTAGTAAAATACCCCGAGTGGTTGGCCAATATCGTGCCTGTGCCGAAGAAAGATGGCAAAGTCAGAATGTGTGTGTGACTATAGAGATCTTAACAAGGCATGCCTGAAGATGATTTTCCTTTACCGCATATAGATGTACTTGTAGATAGTGTGGCGTTGTCTGCTATGTACTCATTTGTGGATGGGTTCTCAGGATACAATCAAGTGCTCATGGCCGAAGAAGATAAGCACAAGACCGCCTTTGTTACAGAATGGGGTACTTACTGCTATAAGGTGATGCCATTTGGGTTGAAGAATGTTGGAGCCACTTATCAACGGATGGCCACTACTTTGTTTCATGACTTATGCATAAGGAGATTGAAGTATATGTAGATGACATGATGGTCAAGTCAGAGACAAGAGACAACATATAAAGCGTTGGAAAATTCCTTGAACGAGTGGACAAGTATAACTTGCGGTTGAATCCTAAGAAGTGTGTATTCGGAGTAACATCGGGTAAATTACTCGGCCACACAGTGGGAATGGGTGGAATAGAAGTGGATCCTGAAAAGATCAAGGCTATTACAGAAATGCCGGCACCAAAGACAGAGAGAGAAGTCAGAGCCTTCCTAGGGAAAATCCAATATATATCAGTCGGTTCATTGCCAAGCTGACGTCAGTATGTGAGCCCATATTCAAGTTGTTGAGGAAAGATCAGCCAGTAAGTGGAACGAAAAGTGTCAGGAAGCATTTGACAGGATAAGGGAATATTGGTGAAACCTCCCGTCCTGAACCCTCCGAAACAGGGCAGACCTTTGGTGCTTTATTTGGCTATTGAACCCGAAGCGCTGGGGGCGATGATGGTACAAGTCGATGAGACAGGAGTAGAGCACGCCATCTAGTACCTCAGTAAGAAGCTGCTTCCGTACGAAACTCGCTATCAAGAAGTGGAGAAGATTTGTCTGGCAGTAGTATGGGTGTCCAGGAAATTACGCCACTATTTCCAGTCTTACAAGATCCAAGTGGTCGCAAAGGAGAATCCTTTGAAGTATCTACATTCGGTGCCTTCACTAGTTGGAAAGCTGGGCAGATGGTTAGTACTGTTGACTGAATTTGATATCGATTACCTCACTTCAAAGGTAATCAAAGGGCGAGCCGTGGCAGAATTCCTAGCCTTGCAACCTGTTGAAGGGGATCAGTACAAGTTTGAATTCCCCGACGAAGAAATCCAAGCTATAGCAGTTCAAGGTTGGAAAATGTATTTTGATGGAGCAGTGAACTGCAAAGGAGCCGGAATCGGTATTGTAATAGTAACCCCTGGGGGAGAGACTTTGCCTATGGCCAAGAGGTTGACGTTCAGGGTAACTAACAATATGGCTGAGTATGAAGCATGTGCATTCGGCTTGACTGCATTAATAGCCTTGAGAGCTACGAACGTGGATGTTTACGGAGATTCAATTTGGTGATCCGACAGATGCAAGGAGAATGGGAGTTAAAGGAAGAACGGTTGAAGCCGTACTTATTCCACCTCAGGAACCTAGCACAGGCCATCCCTAACTGTAAATTTCAGCACTTGCCTCGGGAAGAAAATCAGATGGCAGATGCATTGGCGACGTTAGCCGCAACCTGGGAGAATCCAGAGAAATTGGTGATGAGACCACTTGTGTTGACAACGGCCAGCAAACCAGTTTATGAGATAGAGAGGATCTTGGCAGTAGAGGTCGATGACGGAAAACCTTGGTATCATGATATTCAAAGGTATCTGGAACATAGGGAATTCCCAGAGGAAGTGAGCAGAAAAGACAGAATCGCCATTCAGAAGTTGGCTACTCAATATGTGAGCCTGAAGGGAGAACTCTACAAGAGGCAGGCGAATGGTGTTCAGCTGAAATGTTTGAGAAAGGAAGAAGCTCAGAAGATAATGGATGAAGTACATGCTGGTGTCTGTGGACCGCATATGAACGGATTGAACTTGTCCCGCAAGATTGTGAGACAAGGCTTTTACTGGTCAACCATGGAAGCCGACTGCGCGAAGCTGGTAAAGCACTGTCATGATTGTCAAGCCGCATGAATTTGAATCATTTGCCGCATACAGAATTGCACGGGTTGTCAGAACCATGGCCTTTCTCAGCATGGGGAATTGATATGATTGGAGAGATTCGGCCGAATGCGTCAAACGGACATCGCTTTATAGTGTTAGCGGTGGACTACTTCTCGAAATGGGTAGAAGCCGAATCATTTCGTAATGTCACGGCAAAAAAATGGCTAAATTCATAGCCCGGAATCTCATATGCCGGTACGGTATGCCGCATCACGTGGTTACGGACAATGGAGTCCAGTTTCAGGGAGAACCAAGGCGATGTTACAGAGGTATGGGATAGGTCATCATAAGTCTTCACCATACAGGCCGCAGGCTAATGGAGCAGTTGAGGCAGCCAACAAGACAATAAAGACGATTCTGGCGAAGATGACGGAGAATTACAAAGACTGGGCTGATAAGCTGCCGTATGCCTGTGGGGGTACAGAACATCTGTGAGAACGGCGACAGGAGCTACGCCTTATTCTTTGGTCTACGGAATGGAAGCGGTATGCCGGTGGAAGTTGAATACAGTCCATGCGGGTATTAGCAGAAGCGGAGTTACCTGAACAAGAATGGACCTCGCAGAGGTTTGAGCAGTTAGCATTGATGGATGAGAAGAGGATGAAGTCCTTGCATCACATGCAGATATATCAGAAGCGGTTGGCCCGAGCATTTAATAAGAAGGTGCGTCCTACCAAGATCAAGAAAGGTGATCTGGTACTTAAGCAGTCGAAGCCGTCGACGACAGACCCAAGAGGGAAGTTCAGACCAAATTGGGAAGGACCATACATTGTTCAGAAGGTAATGGGAAATGGAGCAGTGAGACTGTCGGACTTGGAAGGGAATGAGTTCACCGAGCCGATCAATGTTGACAGATTGAAGTTGTATTTGCTTGAGGGACAGAAGACTGAATAGTCACCTGCAGAAGACCTAACCCAACGGAATAAAGAGGACTCATGCATGCATGCACACACATAACCCATTATTGCATTCCTTTTTTGCGTGTTTTTGTGTTTTGTTTTATATTCACAGGTATCGAAGAATGAAAGAGAAAGCGGCAAAGACAAGCCAAACAGAAACAGCGAAAGCACTGTATTGAATTTGGGAAGAAATCCTAGGGCTGAGGTCCACATCGGTGTTAAGATTCATATGGTAATCTGAGGGTTGAAGCCCATTTTGAGTTTTGGGTATGGATCCCGGGGGCGAAGCCCACATGGTCAGCAGTAAAGAGGAAGAATTCCTTAGAGTGAGTGAGTAAAAAAAAAAAAAAAAAAAGAGAGAGAGAGAGAAGTCTTTGATGGTTAAACATATGTCCGGTGATGACATTGTGTGCTGTAGGGAGAAGCTTTAGAAGCGAGAAGCGCGAGACGCGCTCTTATCCGGTATTCTGAATGGATTGATCTCGGTTGACTCATGAAGCACTTGATAAAGGTATCTCAACAGTAGAAGCCTGAGCGGTTGATGAGATGACTAGTTGAAGAGATGGTGGATCGGTGAATGACCGTTTGCCTGGATGTCCACACTGATTTGCCTTTGCTACGATACATGATATGGTTGGAAAATAAAGAAAGAAAAGTCTCTAGACCGCCTATAACCAATAAGCGTGAAGCTACCCATGGGCGAGTATTAGGACCACCATGAGGAGAAATGCTACCTTAAAGGGTAGGTGGTCAAAAAAGAAAAAAAAATGAAAAAGTCCAAGATGAAAAGAAAGAGACGATGCAATAAAAGAAGACCATATCATGTTAGTATGCTACAGTAAACACAGAATGTGACCCAGACATCCAGGTTGGTTAGACCCACTGATCCGATTCTCCGAAGCGAAATCATCGAGTTGGCTGACTTAAGGAATAAGCTGCGAAGGAGCCTTAGCACACACACACACTAGGAGTCTAGTTCAGATCACCCATTCAGAGGATTGGGTTTGAGTATGTCGAGTACTTTGAAGATTCTTTGGCTTTGACGTGAAGCATCCGTTGAGGACAAAATATGTTTAGCTATCAAGATTATCTCGAAGAGAGGCACTACAGTGTGCAAAATAGAGAATCGGCATCAGTAGTAGACTTGCCGGGTATGGCATTCTGGGGGCGAGGCCCACATTAGATCAATCAGTAACAGACTTGCCGGGTATGGCATTCAGGGGGCGAGGCCCACATTAGGTTAGCATCAGATATTGTGGGCTCTCTATATACGGCGACGTCACCGGACACCCTAGGTAACGGGGTTAGCATTCAGATTTGGTGGCTCTCTAGATACGGAGCGTCACTGCGACACCCTAGGTACGGGGTTAGCATTCAGACATTTGTGGCTCTCTAGGTACGAGACGTCACGCGCACCCCAGGTACGGGGTTAGCATTCAGACATTTGTGGCTCTCTAGGTACGGAGACGTCACTGCGACACCCTAGGTACGGGGTTAGCAATCAGACATTTGTGGCTCTCTAGGTACGAGACGTCACCGCGACACCCTAGGTACGGGGTTAGCATTCAGGCCACAGCGACGCCCTAGGTACGGGTTAGCACGCCAGGTACGGCATGTGGACTATTCAGACATTTGTGGCTCTCTAGGTACGAGGCGTCACTGCGACACCCTAGGTACGGGGTTAGCATTCAGACCACAGCGACGCCCGGTACGGGGTTAGCACGCCAGGTACGGCATGTGGCACTATTCAGACATTTGTGGCTCTCTAGGTACGAGGCGTCACTGCGACCCTAGGTACGGGGTTAGCATTCAGACCACAGCGACCCCTAGGTACGGGGTAGCACGCCAGGTACGGCATGTGGACTATTCAGACATTTGTGGCTCTCTAGGTACGGAGACGTCACTGCGACACCCTAGGTACGGGTTAGCAACTCAGGCACAGCGACGCCCTAGGTACGGGGTTAGCACGCCAGGTACGGCATGTGGACTATTCAGACATTTGTGGCTCTCTAGGTACAGAGGCGTCACTGCGACACCCTAGGTACGGGGTTAGCATTCAGACCACAGCGACGCCCTAGGTATGGGGTTAGCACGCCAGGTACGGCATGTGGACTATTCAGACATTTGTGGCTCTCTAGGTACGGAGACGTCACTGCGACACCCTAGGTACGGGGTTAGCATCCAGACAACCAACATCATCACTGCGGCACTCTAGGTACGGAGACGCAACCACGACGCCCTAGGTATGGGGTTTAGCATTATCAATTCAGCACAACAGGCAGACCAGGTGACAGCTGGCGAGCCAGGTAAGTAAAAATGCATTGCATGTACTTTGATAGAATTGTCGTTGTCACACACTGCACAAGTCCCATCAAAGTGGGGGCGACTGTAGGCATTGCATTTTTACACATTAGCCCAATGATGAGTCTCGTATGGAGGCAACTACTTCTTTAGTCATGAAAGCCGCGGGGGAAACGGACGTTGGAAGGGGAAGTTGGAAAATGGAATTTTTGTTGGATTTAACCTCGTTGTTTAGCTTCGGTTGCTTGTTGGACTTCCGTTTCAAAGCTTATCTTAGGCCCAAAACCCCATAGACCACCTACCAAACCAAACCAAACCCAAATACCCAAACCAAACCCAAATACCCAAGTCAAACCAAGTCAAACCAAAGCCCACGCCCATATAGCCTTATTCACGTCCATGGCTTCCTAGATTAGGGATATGCACATTTATCACATGCTAAAATCAAGTCAAATCCCTTCCTAATTAAAATAAATCTCATAGATCCCTTTCCTAAATCAAAAAGCAATCACCATCCTAAATAAGAGATTCATTCTTGTGAGATACAAATTAGGAGATGTCACCATCAATGAGAAATCCTTCTCCTATTCAAATTAGGAAAGTCTTCTCTCTTTGCCTATAAAAAGAGGTCTTCACCCCCCATTCAAAATGGAGCACACATACTTCCCCAAGCACGTCCCAAACACTTTCTCAAGCCTCCTTACACGTCCAAAAACCTCCTTGAAGCCTCCATTGCCGAATCATTAAACCTAAGCACCCTCCATTGCCGCATCATTCATCCTTCACCAACACCCTTCACGCCTAAGCCCCTTTTCACAGCCCTCCATTGCCGAGTTCCAGCCACCATTCACAGCCCTAAAACACCTTAAAATAAGCCTCAAATACAGCCCTAAAGTCGCACAAAAGACCCCCCATTCACAGCTCCAATTCAGCGCCCAAAACAGTCCCGAAACACCCCTCACTGCACCTTGAATTGCACAGTTTCGTCCCCTGTTCTGGTCAGTTTTTGTTGCGTCTTTAACCCATAAAACAGTCCTAAAATCACCTAAACACCATCCCAAAAACCTCCATAAAGTTTCCCTAAAAAAATCCCCACAAACGCACCTCCCTAAGCCTTCAAAATCACCCAAAACAGTCCACTAAACCATCAAGACAGGGACCTGAAATGTAGCAGCGAAGCAGCAGCGAAACGGACTTGAAACAGCAGCCCGAACAGCAAACAGCGAGGAAGACGTTGAGTTGGTGAACTAAAAGAGTAGCGGATCATTCACCCTTCCAACGGACGTGTAACGCCCTTTCTTAGACGACAAAAGAGGTTAGACCTGAGGGCACCTTTCTACTTATCTTCTTTATTGTTGTTTTATTTATTTTGATATATAATGGCATGAGAGTCGTTTGAAGCATGATGTGATTGTTGGGTGAGCGGGATATGTGTTCCCTTTTGCGGTATATCGGATGGAAACCCGGACGTAAATTCCATAGCCGATTCCGAATGGACGGTAGTATGGTCTTCACTCGGGATACAATGCCACGTACCACTTAAGATATACGTATCTCGTCTCATCCAAATTTGTATTTGAGCATGTTATAGTCTTTAGGTTATATGTTTATTATTTAAAACATGGTTTAATTTAGTTCGTTATTTATTTGTTAAAGGATGTTTAGGTTGTCCATTATGCATGTTCTTAGTTTATGAT
This sequence comes from Zanthoxylum bungeanum, assembly GCA_019454045.1. Lineage (NCBI taxonomy): Eukaryota > Viridiplantae > Streptophyta > Magnoliopsida > Sapindales > Rutaceae > Zanthoxylum > Zanthoxylum bungeanum. Next base: position 10,108 of record SKCR01048948.1, read on the forward strand.
GCGTTTGGGTAATGATTTATACATGTTGATTTAATGGTTCAATATGCTTGTTGTGTTACATTGCGTGAAATTATTTGGATGAAAGCATGTTAGATCTAAGTACCCTTGAGCATGAATGATGAATAGATTCGGTTAGTTTATTCCACAAATTATATCATCACACAAGTGACATAAGTAAGGGACCATTCCGAACCCAACGGTTTGAGGTCTTCCCTTGCGAGGGGTGAGTGCGGCCTTAAATCTTTGTCCCGGTTCACACCGGGTGGCGACTCCATGTTATTTCGTACTTCCCAACTAGGCCGCGAGCCTAGAACAGCGTCGCCCAGGTTCTGTTGTCTATACTCATCATCAGGTTTCACATGTAAAAATGCAATGTCTACAGCCACGTGTCGCCACGTGTTAGCCATGACATCATCCACATCAGCAGTAGACAAAGTCAACTCGCCACGTCAGCGCCACATCATCATCATCCAATCACAGCGTGCCACTGTTGGAGTTCTACAGTCCCAAGGATCGAATCAAAAGCATAAAAACATGTGTGAATATAATCGAGAAAGTCGTGGAATACTCACATCGATCGGTTGAGCGACGCGGGAGGCAACAAAAAATTTCATTTTCTGCCTCTGCAGTTCACGGCAGTGAGCAGTTTGCTCATCTCCATTTTCGGCTTCAATCCATCTCCGTCAAGCTCCAAGCTTCGTCATTTGATTCCAAGCTCATGGGTGGACTTCCCTATCACCTTCGCATGTCTCTCGGAGTGCTAGCTCTTGATGATTTTGCCGCAAAATCATCACACTCTTGCTTCCCTTAGCTCACGTCATTGAGCATAATAGAAGAGAGAAGTGGCATCCCCTTGGGCGTGTGAGAGAGAGAAAAAGGAGAGAGAGTTGTGTGTGCTTTTGGTTTCAAAAACCTTATGCAAAAATCAAGACCAAAAGTTGTATATACTTTCCAAAAGTCAACAAGTTTTGGAGCCAAAATTTGGCAATCAATGCACACAACCACCTCCATCAACATCTATCACTATTCACATCAATCAAGTGATAAATTGTCACATCACTCAAAGTGACATGTGATTTGACGCTTGATGTGACTAGCGATTTGATGCTTGATGTGACTTACGTGCTGCACTCGAATTCGAAATGCGAATGCGCTCGCAAACAATCTCGGGATCGGGTTCAATAATTCCAAATTAACAAATTTTCCGTTGCGACGTAATTAAATCTAATTTAATTAAATAATCATGCCTAGCATAATTACTATTCACGTCGCTAATGAATTAATTCTAAATTAATTCGTTCGCCCGAATTAAAATCTAATTTTAATTCCGCGTCGAAATCCAATTCGTTTAATATATCAAATATATTAATTATCGATTAATTCCAAATTAATCGTTATCTCTCTTTAATTGATATTTTATCCCAGATAAAATATCTTCGTAATTAATCCCAGATTAATTTTCTCTCTCTTCTAATTAATCCCAGATTAATTTAGAGTGCGAGTCATACGTCATCGGTTAATCTTCGGGAAGCGACCCATGAGATCCCCGGATATGTTGGCAGTAAATTCGGTCGTCGGACTATCCGAACACGTAAGTACCAAGTATTACGTTTTACCGATTTACAAGACAAGGTTGGCTTCTAGCAAAGCGCCATGCCTACCCAATTCTCCAGAAATATCCTTACAGGAATAAAGGATCTATATCAGGCGTAGTATATGTAGTATTGTGTATGTCGATCCAGTATCGGATGATCACGTGCTAGGCCTGGGGCTGGAATTGTGTCTGCCCCGTAGGAAGCACATGTCGGATGTCTGGTAACTAGTCTCTATAATCGGATATACATGACCTTGTCATAATATCCCGATAGCTGCAGCATTTAAGAGAACCAGTCCCGTATCCTTCGCGACCATCATCTCCACTATGACTGGAGTGATACTTCCATCTTGACATCACACCCAACACACTACGATTCTCAATATACCCAGCATTGGCGTACACAGAACCTGTTAAAGCCATGGACAACCGCAACCAAAGTATATTGATTGTCGCAAGTATTAGCGGTGCAAGTCTCAAGTTAAGACCAAATACACCTACCCTGATTTCGGACTTCCATAGACACATAGTCATACTACCAATGGAATTCCGAGGGGGTCTATCCAGAGCGAAGCTGTTTCCCGTACCATCGGTAAAACACAACCTCCTATTACACTTGCATGAGTATCCTATACCCAAATATATGAGAACTATGCCGTTATGCTCTCACAACGCGCACAAGTGTAATACTAGTCTTTTACGTATTTATCGATGTCCAATCTCGATAATACTATGACTAGGGATATTTAATGATTTATCCTTCGTGGATTGATACTGTCTCATATCATTCTCAATCCAGGAACAAATCATAGGGACCTCCTATCATTTACACATCGAGGTGATCTAATCACAAATGATAAGAGTGCAATCTCCTTTGTCACATAGTTAATTTGTACAACAACACCATGATCTGTACAAATAGTGACATTATGGGTCATAATTGTCCAACAATCTCCCACTTGGCCTATAGCCAGTCACTCGAGTGTCTGACACCCAAACTATGTACGGTTGGCTCAAACTGTTGAGAAATGCTTCGTCAGCGGATTTGCATGACTATCATCTGATGCGATTTATTCGATCATCACATCGCCACGATGTATGATCCGAACGGATGAGATGAATATCGAAGTATATATCTGGATCGTTGATGAGACCATTAATTCTTTAGCCTACGCTGACGCCTAGCTCAGCCGCTAACAGAATTATATCTAATCTAATTAGATTATTATCGACCCAAAAGGCTTCTATTGCTGCCTCAACTGCAGCAGTAACCCGCATTTGTTGTTTATTCGGTAACAGTATCTTGCTTGGAAGATTTCCAGCTCACTGTTCCGTTATTCAAACTGTATAGTACCGTTTGCGACTTTAGTCGTCTTTATCGGTTTGGAAACTTGCAGCAGTGATCCCAGTCACTTCAAGTTCTCATTCTCCATAGATTAAGACAGCATCTTTAGTTCTCTAAGATACTAACAGATGTTCTTAATATCAATGCAGTGACTATCACTTGGATTGTCCTGTTTGTGAATCCATATGCTCAAAGCATATAAGACACCAGGTCGCGTACATTTTTCAATGTACGGTTTCTCGGAGAGTTTTCTCGAAAGCCAAGCTTTCATCGATTGTCATTTGGGAATATCATTTCCAAGAAATGACATATTATCATTATTTTAAGACAACCACTGTCAGTGCGCTCCCACTAACCCTCTTTATATACACAAGAATCTTTTACGTTTTGAATTAAATCATAAATCATTATGATTACATCAAAACGATAATTCCAAGAACCTAATGCTTGCTTCAATCCAAATATGGATCGATTAACCCGCAAACCTTGTTTGCTAGTTTTGGTACGACAAAATCGACAGGATGTTGTAAACATCCTCCAAAAGGTTTCCTCTTTAGGAAAGCGATTTTCCCGTTCAGCTGTCATATTTCATAAATGAAACATGCAGCGTTTGCAAGCATTATCCAAATGGATTTACCGTGGCAACAGGTAAAAGGTTGAATTGTAATCAACACAATGTTGATAACGATACCTTTCCACTAAAAGCCTAGCTTTATACGTTGGTATGTTGCCATCCATGTATGTCTTCCTTGAAGACTTATAAGTACCAATAGACACAATGCCTTGCTGTACATCAACTAGTATCAAAACATAGTTGATATACATGGAATCCATTTCGGATTCATGGCACTTTGTCTGAATAGGGAGTCGATACTTTGTATCACTTCCTCATACGTAGTCAGTTGGTATAGCTCAAAAGATTAACATCTTTACGAGGTGAGATTAGAAACCCATCCCCCAGGTTGTTTTCTGACTCTCTCCGACTTGCGCGGTTCTTGTGTATTCGAAGATTATTGGTATAGTTTCATCCTTGATGAACTATTTATGTTCCATTAAGATCTGGTGCCTGGAATAGTATTACTCCGACTTTCATCGAGTTTTATTATCCTCCCACTTACCACTGCATATCAGTATTCCTCTTAGGAAAATCGCATGGTGAGCAACAATTACATTGTTCTCTAGTGAGTTGTATAAGTACTATACTTATGGTATCCCTAGGATAACCTACATTTGGCACTTATCCAATTTGGGTTTTAGTTTGGTATCATCCAAACATATGCCTAGCATCCCAAATTATCAGGAATGAGAAACCCGGTTTCTTTCCAGTTCATATCTAATATGAAATCTGTCAAACAGATCATTATGGAACCTTATTCAAAATAAGTTCTTGCACTGTTTAGGCTTATCCGTTGAAGGAAATGGTAGCTCGGAGTGACTCATGATTAACCTTATCATGTCTAACAAAATTCGGTTACTCAGTTCGGACACACCGTCAAATTTACGTGTTCCAGGAGGAGTCCTCATTTGAAAGAATACTATACTCTTTCAAGTATATTAGAAACTTATTGTTGGAGTTCTACGGTCCCAAGGATCGAATCAAAATGATATAAACATGTGTGAATACAATCGAGAGAGTCACAGAATACTTACATCGATCGGTTGAGCGACGCGGGAGGCAATTCAAATTTGATTTCTGCTCGGCAGTGGACTGCTCACAGCTCACTGATTCGGCCTCTTCCATTGTTGGTTTTTGAGCTCCTTCGTCAAGTTCCAAGCTTCGTCAAACAATTCTCGGCTCATGGGTGGACTTCCCTATCACATTCGCATGACTTCGTAGTGTGCTAGCACTCCCGATTTTGCCACAAAATCACGACTCTTGGCTTCCCTTTAGCTCTCGGTTTTTTTTGCAAACCAGAAGGTTTTTCAGCCCCTTGGGCATGTAGAAAGGAGAAGAAAGAGAGAGAGAGAGATATGTGAGAGAGATGAAAAAGTGTAAATAGATAAATGATTTCTAAAATCCATTTACCATATACAACTTTTGATTTACAAAAAGTCAAGCAATTAATGCTTTCCATCAACTCACATCAAGTCACATCACTCAATCAAGTTGTCAAGTCACATCACTCAAAGTGATAAGTGATTTGACGCTAGAAGTGACGCTAGATGCGACTAGCGATTTGACGCTTGATTTGACTTGCGTGCCGCACTTGAATTCGAAATGTGAATGCGCTCGCAAATAATCCCGGCCTCGGGTTCGCTAATTCCAAATTAACGAATTTTCCGTTGTGACGTAATTAAATATAATTTAATTAAATAATCATGCCTAGCATAATTACTATTCACGTCACTAATGAATTAATTCTAAATTAACTCTCTCGCCCGAATTAAAATCTAATTTTATTCCGCGTCGAAATCTAATTTCGTTTAATATATCGAATATATTAATTTATCGATTAATTCCAAATTAATCATTATCTCTCTTTTATTGATATTTTCCCAGATAAAATATCTCCGCAATTAATCCCAGATTAATTTTATCTCTCTTCTAATTAATCCCATATTAATTTAGAGTGCGAGTCATACGTCATCGGAGAATCTTTGGGAAGCGACCCATGAGATCCCCGGATATGTTGGCAGTAAATTCGGTTGTCGGACTATCCGAACATGTAAGTACCAAGTACTGCGTTTTACCGATTCATAAGACAAGGTTGGCTTCTAGCAAAGCGCCATGCCTACCCAATTCTCCGGAAATATCCTTACAGGAATAAGGATCTATATCAGGCGTAGTATACGTAGTATTACATATTTCTGTCCAGTATCGGATGATCACGTGCTAGGTCTGGGGCTGGAATTGTGTCTGCCCCGTACGAAGCACATGTTGGATGTCTGGTGACTAGTCTCTATAATCGGATAAACCTGACCTTGTCATTTTATCCCGATAGTTGCAGCATTTAAGAGAACCAGTCCCGTATACTACGTGACCACCATCTCCATATGACTGGAGTGACACTTTCATCTTGACATCACACCCAACACACTAAGATTCTCAATATACCCAGCATTGGCGTACACATAACCTGTTAAAGCCCTGGACGACCGCAACCAAATTATATTGATTGTCCCAAGTATTAGCGGTGCAAGTCTCAGGTTAAGAGCAAATACATCTACCCTGATTTCGGACTTCCATAGACACATAGTCATACTACCAATGGAATTCCGAGGTGGTCTATCCAGAGCGAAGCTGTTTCCCGTACCATCGGTAAAACACAACCTCATATTACACTTGCATGAGTATCCTATACCCAAATATATGAGAACTATGCCGTTGTCCCCTCACAACGCGCACAAATGTAATACTAGTCTTTTACGTATTTATCGATGTCCAATATCGATAATACTCTGACTAGGGATATTTAATGATTAATCCTTCGTGGACTGATACTGTCTCATATAATTCTCAATCTAGGAACTAATCATATGGACCTCTCATCATTTATACATCTAGGTGATCTAATCACAAATGATAAGAGTGCAATCTCCTTTGTCACATAGTTAATTGGTACAACAACACCGTGATCTGCACAAATAGTGACGCTATGGTTCATAATTGTCCAACAATCTCCCACTTGGCCTATAGCCAGTCACTCGAGTACTTGACACCCGAACTATGTACGGTTGGCTCAAACTGCTGAGGAAAGGCTTTCATCAGCGGATTAGCATGATTATCGTCTGATGTGATTTATTCGATCATCACGATGTATGATCCGTACGAATCAGATGAATATCGAAGTATTTATCTAGATCGTTGATGAGACCATTAATTCTTTAGCCTGTGCTGATGCCTAGCTCAGCTGCTAACAGAATTATATCTAATCTAATTAGATTTATTTATCGACCTATAAGGCTTCTATTGCCGCCTCAGCTGCAGCAATAACCCGCATTTGTTGTTTATTCGGTAACAGCATCTTGTTTGGAAGATTTCCAGCTCACTGTACCGTTATTCAAACTTTGTAGTACCGTTTACGACTTTTAGTCGTCTTTATCGATTTTAGGAAACTTGCTACAGTGATCTCAATCCCTTCAAGTTCTCCTTCTCCATAGAGTAAAACAGCATCCTTAGTTCTCTAAGATACTAATGGATGTTCTTAACATCAATCCAATGACTATCACTTGGATTAGCCTGTTTGTGATTTCATATGCTCAAAGCGTATAAGATACCAGGTAACGTACATTTTTCAATGTACGAGTTCTCGGAGAGAGAGTTTCTCGAAAAGAAGCTTTCACCGATTTTATTTTATGGGAATATTATTTCCATGAAATGACATATTATCATTATTGTATAGGACAAGGATTGTCAGTGCGCTCCCACTAACCTTCTTATATACACAAGAATCATTTCGTTTTGAATTAAATCATAAACCATTATGATCTCATCAAAACGATAATTCCAAGAACCTATGCTTGCTTTAATCCAAACATGGATCTAATAACCCGCAAACCTTGTTTGCTAGTTTTGGTACGACAAAACCGACAGGATGTTGTAAACATCCTCCAAAAGGTTTCCTTTTCAGGAAAGCGATTTTCCCGTTAAGCTGACATATTTCATAAATGAAACATGCAGCATTAGCAAGCATTATCCAAATGGATTTACCTTGGCAACAGGTAAAAGGTTGAATCAAAATCAACACAATGTTGATAACGATACCTTTCTGCTAAAAGCCTAGCTTTATACGTTGGTATGTTGCCATCCATGTATGTCTTCCTTGAAGACTTATAAGTACCAATAGACACAATGCCTTGTGGTACATCAACTAGTATTCAAACTTGTTGATATACATGGAATCCATTTCGGACTCATGGCACTTTGCCATGATAGGGAGTCGATACCTTGTATCACTTCCTCGTACGTAGTCAGTTGGTATACCTCAATAAGATAGACATCTTCATGAGGTGAGATCAGAAACCCATACCCCAGGTTGTTTTCTGACTCTTTTCGACATAGGCGGTTCTTGTATATTTGAAGATTAATGTAATAGTTTCATCCTTGATGAACTATTTATATTCCATTAAGATTCGGTGCCTTGGACAGTATTACTCCGATTTTCATCGAGTTTTACTATCCTCCCAATACCACTGCATATCGGTATTCCTCTTAGGAAAACCGCATGGTGAGCAACAATCTAATTGTTCTCTGGTGAGATGTATAAGTACTATACTTTGGTATCCCTAGGATACCTACAATTGGCACTTATCCAATTTGGGTTTTATTTTGGTATCATCCAAACATATGTCTAGCATTCCCAAATTATCAGGAATGAGAAACCCGATTTCTTTCCTGTTCATATCTAATATGATATATGTCAAACAGATTTTTATGGAACCTTATTCTAAATAAGTTCTTGCACTATTTAAAGCTAATCCGTTGAAGGAAATGGTAGCTCAGAGCGACTTATGATTAACCTCTTCATGTCCAACAAAATTCGGTTACTCAGTTCGGACACACCGTCAAACTGACGTGTTCCGGGAGGAGTCCTCATTTGAAAGAATACTTTACGCTTTCAAGTATAATAGAAACTTATTGCTTAAGTATTTTCCATTACGGTCTTACCGTGACGATATAATACTATAGCCGATCTGTTTGTCTATTTTCGTGTCGAGAACTTTAAAAGTTTCCGATTTGTGTTCTTCAAAAGAAACACATAACCATAACACGATGCCACATCCGTATAGGTCATGAAATATTCATCTCCACCTCTAGCCTAGCTAGACATGGGCCCAACAGGTCGGTGGCATTTGCACTTTTACCAAGTAAACAATGTTTTAGGCACTTTGCCCAATAAACTAGATTCGTAGACTTTATTTGATTGAATCAAATTTTTCCGAGTATCCACTCTTCAAAAGTGTGGATATACGATTCTTGTTTAATTGTGTCCCAGACATCAATGCGACATCAGTTTCTTCTGATCAAATCAGTTTGAGCTATTTGTTTGTCATGTTATATATTTGAGATTTATTTATATTCAAAATATAAATTCTGTTATTCACATCCAATGTGTTTATCTCAATATCATCTTTATATAATGAAACATTTTAGTGTTCTAGAATATAAAGGTTCACCCGCAGCGGGTTAAACACTGATATAGAAATAATGTATCTAGTCAAACTAGTTACATTATAACAGTTTCCTAATTTAAGTACACACCCGAAGGTAGTTCCTAACTGAGGTATCTACGTTGAAACAGTGACTTTTGTCCCGTTTCCATATCCAGATTAATCTCAATGAAGTCAGTATCCTGCTCAAAGCAGATTCTAAATACCAGTATGTATTTATGTAAACACACTAAGTATTTAAAATCCAATTTTAATACTAGTAGTGAACATAATTATGACAAACATATTGAAGTCAGAGCCTTACACCGTTCTTCAATTCCTTCATGTCTGCTTGTCCAAACGGCAGTCACTCTTCCGCGATCCCTTTGCCACAATTTAGGTAGACATTTTGGGATATGTCATTTATCTTCCTAGAAGATTACAATGATTTTGCCTTTGCCTTTTTCACACTCCAGAAGCCTTTGGCCAAGCCTTGGGTTTCTGGAATATCGAAGTAAGATGCGCCTTGTGCTACTTGCCTATTGCAAACTTTGACTTATCTCATTGAGAATAGTCATTAACTCTCCAAGAGTTATTTATTGCAATTTAGTTCTTCTAAAATCTAAGTATAGATTTATGAAGATCCTTCAATTTCATTATCATACTTTAAGGATCTAACCCTTAGTTCTGACAAAGAAATTAAGAGGCCTACTGCGGTAAGTATAATGGATTAAGCGCTAAAGTTATCATCATATTAATCTTCCAAAGATTATGCTCTACTATTTTCTTAACTCCAGGCTTAGGCCTAATATGTTAATTTATCAAATAAAGTAACTTATTAGTTTCCAGCCATCATGAAATTATTCCCAATTTGAAAATTAAACCATTTAAATACATTTTCCCTAGGATTATGTTTTAAATGTCAATCTTTCAATTTATCTTGATTTTAATAGTCCAACTATTTAATCAACGATTTTGGTACTATTTATTATATGATTACAATAGTCCAACTATTTAATCACTATAATTTATAGATTAAATCAATTATATTGATTACTATAATCCAATTATAAAATCAACTATAAATGAATAGTTTGAATATAGTCCAACTATTTATTAAAACAACATTTAAATATTAGTCCAACTAACATTTAATTTATTTGACGAATGATATTTGAATGAGCCCGTATGGCAAGTAATTAAACGAATATTGCAAATTCAATTCTTGCCTCCCACTATTTTTCGGCGAGCCTCTAACCCTCTGTCGAGTACTCGGGAAACCGTGTTTCCTAGCGGGCTAGGATCCCGTTAAATATCACACAATCTTGACTTTGGCCAACAAATTGTATGATAACTAGGTAGGTAGATCTCTAAGATCGATTGGATCCAATCCAATTCCTAGATCCGGTAGGGGGACATCCAAGTCCGAAACATATATCTTATACATGCCAATACATCCAATGTATTACCTAACCTTTTTCCTCTGAATCAACTAAGCCTTGGCTTTGGCACAACAAACTTAGTGATCCCAGTTAAGCGCGACCCATTGACCATGAAAAGCTTCGTAATCAATGTCGATGGATAAGAAGTGGTCTTGACTTTGGCCAACAAACCACAACTTGGACAAGACACCAATATGGAACAAAGCTCTCGTGATTCAAACACATCCTCGACGGACAAAGGCCTTGACTTTGCCAACAAGCTAATGCCAGTCTCAGATCTTGAGTGAGAATCACTCAATGGAAGGAAAGACGCTTATATTTTGCGAGGGTTTTTCGAGTGCAAATTGGCAACCAATTTATTATCTTTGTTAAGGTCTCATCATCATACACCCTTAAACATGCATTCTAAACACATAATAAAGCGCGTATAATAAAATAATAATGATATGCGGATGGATACTTTACACATCGATTCTAGATCAAATCTCTCCATTTCTCTCTCTCCCTAGCACATGGTATCACTTCTACTACCCGTTACACTACACTTATAAAGAAACCCTCATTTGCATTGAGGGGAATGGTGAGAAGAGAATACAAAAATATGGAGGTATAAGGCTGGACACGCAGGTCCAATTAATAAATCAAATTTATTACAATTTCCAAAATTGCCCCACCCATCTAAATCCATCTGGTATACATTATTCATGCATCGCAACTATGTATTCACACAAGCATGTTATCAATCAATCTAATCAAATTAATTAATCTGATAATTAGTGATCATCCAATGTTCAAACAACGATTTGATTTTGCTCGAGTCAAACTAGTTTTGCGAATAAGTACTCAAAGTACGAATTCTTGAATTAAATTAAACTACATAATTAAATCCAATTCAATTTGTATTTAATTCTTATTCGCTATTTAATTCCAAATTAAATACTACACTTTATTTGACGAACCTTTACGACTTAAATTCCAAATTTAATCGTTACGGGTCTCAAAGCTCGATTAATATCCAATATTAATTTAATTAAACTCCAATGGGCTTTTAATTAATTTCTTGAGGCGTGAACTTTTGGTCAACTCGGGTCAAACCGATAACCAAAGTCCAATCCGGGAATTACCCCATAAGCCTAGAAATCAATTTAGGCCCATTAGGCCCAATTAAACTTTAAAGGTCCATTAAGTCGTATTTGGGCTTTATGGAAGCGGTTTTGGGCCTAATTGGATCCAACCAATTTCGCCTAAACCAACTTTGTACAATAAAGCCCAATTAGCCCAATTACAACACTTAAGCCCAAATCCAATTTCAAGCCATTTAACTAAACACAAAAATTCCAAATTTAATATTTAGTTAAACTAAAGTGTATTAACATAATTAATCACCCAAATCAATATTTCCAAAACACCAAATTAGTACTAATTAATCATGCCATTTTAATCATCACATGACCAACACATTTTGATTAAAATCAAACCCATATCATGCTACACAAAGTCTCGGCCAAAGGGGATTATTTTGTCCAAATCAAATTCAATCCAATTAAATTCAATTCAACATTAAATCAATATCCCCAATTGATTTCCAACACATCCAATGATAAACAAATCAAAAATTCACCAAGACATTTTAGGGCATATCTCTCGGCCAAGGAAGAAGATTTGAGGAAAAATGTTCCAAACATAATTTAATCAAATTGATCCAATCAATCCTCAATTAAACATGTATTAAACATACTCAAACATCCAATTTATTCAAATCATGCTCAAATACAATTTAACCAAATTTTAAGCCTAAATTCGTTTCATGCATTTAACAACGCTCTGATACCAATTGTTGGAGTTCTACGGTCCCAAGGATCGAATCAAAAGCATATAAACATGTGTGAATACAATTGAGAAAATCACGGAATACTTACATCGATCGGTTGAGCGACGCGGGAGGCAACAAAAATTTGATTTCTGCTCGGCAGTGGACTGCTCACTGCTCACTGATTCGGCCTCCTCCATTGTTGGTTTTTGAGCTCATTCGTCAAGCTCCAAGCTTCGTCAAACGATTCCCGGCTCATGGGTGGACTTCCCTATCACCTTCGCATGACTTCGTAGTGTGCTAGCACTCCCGATTTTGCCACAAAATTGTGACTCTTGGCTTCCCTTTGGCTCTCGGTTTTAACAGCAAACCAGAAGGTTTTTTCAGCCCCTTGGCGTGTAGAGAAGAGAAGAAAGTGAGAGAGGAGACATGTGAGAGAGATGAAAAAGTTTAAATAGATAAATAATTTCTAAAATCCATTTACCTTATACAACTTTTGATTTACAAAAAGTCAAGCAATTAATGCTTTCCATCAACTCACATCAAGTCACATCACTCAATCAAGTTGTCAAGTCACATCACTCAAAGTGATAAGTGATTTGACGCTTGAAGTGACGCTAGATGCGACTAGCGATTTGACGCTTGATTTGACTTGCGTGCCGCACTCGAATTGGAAATGCGAATTCGCTCGCAAATAATCCCGGGCTCGGGTTCGCTAATTCCAAATTAACGAATTTTTCGCTGTGACGTAATTAAATCTAATTTAATTAAATAATCATGCCTAGCATAATTACTATTCACGTCACTAACGAATTAATTCTAAATTAACTCGTTCACCCGAATTAAAATCTAATTTTAATTCCACGTCGAAATCTAATTTCGTTTAATATATCGAATATATTAATTTGTCGATTAATTCCAAATTAATCATTATCTCTCTTTTATTGATATTTTATCCCAGATAAAATATCTCTGCAATTAATCCCAAATTAATTTTCTATCTCGTCTAATTAATCCCAGATTAATTTAGAGTGCGAGTCATACGTCATCGGTGAATCTTTGGGAAGCGACCCATGAGATCCCCGGATATGTTGGCAGTAAATTCGGTTGTCGGACTATCCGAAAACGTAAGTACTAAGTACTACGTTTTACCGATTTACAAGACAAGGTTGGCTTCTAGCATAGAGCCATGCCTGCCCAATTCTCCAGAAATATCCTTACAGGAATAAAGGATCTATATCAGGCGTAGTATACGTAGTATTGTGTATGTCGATCCAGTATCGGATGATCACGTACTAGGCTTGGGGCTGGAATTGTGTCTGCCCCGTACGAAGCACATGTCGGATGTCTGGTAACTAGTCTCTATAATCGGATATACATGACCTTGTCATAATATCCCGATAGCTGCAGCATTTAAGAGAACCAGTCCCGTATCCTTCGTGACCATCATCTCCACTATGACTGGAGTGAAACTTCCATCTTGACATCACACCCAACACACTACAATTCTCAATATACCCAGCATTGGCGTACACAGAACCTGTTAAAGCCCTGGACGACCGCAACCAAAGTATATTGATTGTCGCAAGTATTAGCGGTGCAAGTCTCAGGTTAAGACCAAATACACCTACCTTGATTTCGGACTTCCATAGACACATAGTCATACTACCAATGGAATTCCGAGGGGATCTATCTAGAGCGAAGCTGTTTCCCGTACCATCGGTAAAACACAACCTCCTATTACACTTGCATGAGTATCCTATACCCAAATATATGAGAACTATGCCGTTGTGCCCTCACAACACGCACAAGTATAATACTAGTCTTTTACGTATTTATCGATGTCCAATCTCGATAATACTCTGACTAGGGATATTTAATGATTAATCCTTCATGGATTGATACTGTCTCAAATCATTCTCAATCCATGAACTAATCATATGGACCTCTCATCATTTATACATCTAGGTGATCTAATCATAAATGATAAGAGTGCAATCTCCTTTGTCACATAGTTAATTTATACAACAACACCATGATTTGCACAAATAGTGACGCTATGGGTCATAATTGTCCAACACTTATTGCTTAAGTATTTTCATTACGGTCTTACCGTGACGATTTATTACTTTAGCCGATCTGTTTGTCTATTTCGTGTCGAAACTTTAGAAGTTTCTGATTTATGTTTCAAAAGAAACACATAACCATAACGCGATGCCACATCCGTAAATGTCACGAATATTCATATCCACATCTAGCCTAGCTAGACATGGGCCCTCTAGTTTCACTATGAACTAGGGCTAACAGATTTGTGGCATTTACACTTTTACCAAGTAAATGTGTTTTAGGCACTTTGCCCAATAAAATAGATTCGTAGACTTTATTTGAATGAGATCAAATCAGTCCTAGTACCCACTCTTCAAAAGTGTGGATATACGATTCTTATTTAATTGCGTCCCAAACAACAATGCCACTATTAGTTTCTTCTGATCAAATCAGTTTGAGCTGTTTGTTTGTTATGTTTCATATATTTGAGATTTATTTATATTCAAAATATAAATTCTGTTATTCACATCTAATGTGTTTATCTCAATATCATCTTTATATAATAAAACACTTTAGTGTTCTAGAATATAAAGGTTCACCCGCAGCGGGTTAAACACTGATATAGAGATAATGTATATAGTCAAACTAGTTACATTATAACAGTTTCCAAATTTAGGTACACACCCGAAGGTAGTTCCCAAACTTAGGTACCTGCGGTTAAAACAGCGACTTTCGTCCCGTTTTCAATTCGCAGATAAATCTCTATTGAAGTCAGTATCCTGTTCAAAACAGATTCTGAACATCAATATATTTATGTACCACACTAAGTATTTAAAATCCAATTTTAATACTAGTAGTGAACATAATGTTGACAAACATATTTGAAGTCAGAGCCTTGCTCGTCTTCAATTCCTTCATGTATGCTTTGTCCAAACGGCAATCACGCTTCCGCGATCCCGTTTGCCACAATTTAAGCAGACATTTTGGGATATTTCCTTTATCTTCCCAGAAGATTATAATGATTTTGCCTTTCCCAATTTCAACACTCCAGAAGCCTTTGGCCTAGCCTCAGCCTTCTAGAATATCGAAGTGAAGTGCGCCTTGCGCTACTTGCCTAATTGCAAAGTTTGACTTTATCTCCTTGAGAATAGACATTAACTCTCCAAGAGTTTACTATTGCAATTTTAGTACTTCTAAAATCTAAGTATAGATTTATGAAGATCCTTCAATTTCATTATCATACTTTAAGGATATAATCCTTAGTTCTGATTCAGAAATTAAGGAGTCTACTGCGACAAGCTTAATGAATTAAGCACTTAAGTTATCATCACATTAATCTTCCAAAGATTATGCTCTACTATTTGCTTAACTCCGGGCTTAGGCATAATATGTTATTTTATCAAATAAAGTAACTTATTTATATTCCAGGACCATCCTGAAATTTATTCCCAATTTTGAAAATTAAACCATTTAAATACATTTTCCATAGGATTATGTTTTAAATGTCAATCTTTCAATTTTATCTTGATTTTAATAGTCTAACTATTTAATCAACGATTTCGGTACTATTTATTATAATGATTACAATAGTCCAACTATTTAACCAACTATAATTTAATAGATTAAAATCAATTATATTGATTACTATAATCCAATTATAAAATCAACTATAAATGAATAGTTTGAATATAGTCCAACTATTTATTAAAAAAAACAATTTAAATATTAGTCCAACTAACATTTAATTTATTTGACGAATGATATTTGTGATTGAGCGCGTATGGCAAGTAATTAAACGAATATTGCAAATTCAATTCTTGCCTCCCACTATTTTTCGGCGAGCCTCTAACCCTCTGTCGAGTACTCGGGAAACCGTGTTTCCTAGTGGGCTAGGTTCCCATTAAATATCACACAATCTTGACTTTGGCCAACAAATTGTATGATAATTAACAAGGTAGATCTCTAAGATCGATTGGATCCAATCCAATTCCTAGATCCAGTAGGGGGACATCCAAGTCCGAAACATATATCTTATATATGCCAATACATCTAATGTATTACCTAACATTTTTCCTCTGAATCAACTAAGCCTTGCCTTTGGCACAACAAACTTAGTGATCCCAGTTAAGCGCGACCCATTGACCATGGAAAGCTTCGTAATCAATGTCGATGGACAAGAAGTGGTCTTGACTTTGGCCAACAAACCACAACTTGGACAAGACACTGATATGGAACAAAGCCTTCGTGATTCAAACACATCCTCGATGGACAAATGCCTTGACTTTTGCCAACAAGCCAATGCCAGTCTCGGATCTTAAGTGAGAATTACTCAATGGAAGGAAAAACACTTAATATTGTTTGAGGGAATTTCGCGTGCAAATTGGTAACCAATTTATTATCTTTGTTAAGGTCTCATTATCATACACCCCTAAACATGCATTCTAAACATATAATAAAGCGCATATAAATAAAATAATAATGATATGCAGATGGATACTTTACAAATTGATCCTAGATCAAATCTCGACCTTTCTCTCTCCCGCTAGCACATGTATTACTTCTACCCGTTACACTACACTTCTAAAGAAACCTCATTTACATTGAGGGGAATAGGTGAGAAGAGAATACAAAGAATATGGAGGTATAAGGCTGGACACGCAGGTCCAATCAATAAATCAAATTTATTACAATTTCCAAAATTGCCCCACCCATCTTGCTTCCCTTAGCTCACGACAGTGAGCAGAATAGAAGAGAGAAGTGGCAGCCCCTTGGGCGTGTGAGAAGAGAGAAAAAGGAGAGAGAGTTGTGTGTGTTTTTGGTTTCAAAAACCTTATGCAAAAATCAAAACCAAAAGTTGTATATACTTTCCAAAAGTCAACAAGTTTTGGAGCCAAAATTTGGCAATCAATGCACACAACCACCTCCATCAACATCTATCACTATTCATATCAATCAAGTGACAAATTGTCACATCACTCAAAGTGACATGTGATTTGACGCTTGATGCGACTAGCGATTTGACGCTTGATGTGACTTGCGTGCTGCACTCGAATTCGAAATGCGAATGTGCTCGCAAACAATCCCGGGCTCGGGTTCGCTAATTCCAAATTAACGAATTTTCCGTTGCGACGTAATTAAATCTAATTTAATTAAATAATCATGCCTAGCATAATTACTATTCACGTCGCTAACGAATTAATTCTAAATTAATTCGTTCGCCCGAATTAAAATCTAATTTTAATTCCACGTCGAAATCCAATTTCGTTTAATATATCAAATATATTAATTTATCGATTAATTTCAAATTAATCGTTATCTCTCTTTAATTGATATTTTATCCCAGATAAAATATATCTGTAATTAATCCCAGATTAATTTTCTCTCTATTGTAATTAATCCCATATTAATTTAGAGTGCGAGTCATAAGTCATCGGTGAATCTTCGGGAAGCGACCCATGAGATGCCCGGATATGTTGGCAGTAAATTCGGTCCTCGGACTATCCGAACACGTAAGTACCAAGTACTATGTTTTACCGATTTACAAGACAAGGTTGGCTTCTAGCAAAGCACCATGCCTACTCAATTCTCCAGAAATATCCTTACAGGAATAAAGGATCTATATTAGGCGTAGTATACGCAGTATTGTGTATGTCGATCCAGTATCGGATAATCACGTGCTAGGCCTGGGGCTGGAATTATGTCTGCCCCGTACGAAGCACATGTCGGATGTCTGGTAACCAGTCTCTATAATCGGATATACATGACCTTGTCATAATATCCCGATAGCTGCAGCATTTAAGAGAACCAGTCCCATATCCTTCTTGACCATCATCTCCACTATGACTGGAGTGATACTTCCGTCTTGACATCACACCCAACACACTACGATTCTCAATATACCCAGCATTGGCGTACACAGAACCTGTTAAAGCCCTGGACGACCGCAACCAAACTATATTGATTGTCGCAAGTATGAGCAGTGCAAGTCTAAGGTTAAGACCAAATACACCTACCCTGATTTCGGACTTCCATAGACACATAGTCATGCTACCAATGGAATTCCGAGGGGGTCTATCCAGAATGAAACTGTTTCCCGTACCATCGGTAAAACACAACCTCCTATTACACTTGTATGAGTATCCTATACCCATATATATGAGAACTATGATGTTATGCCCTCACAACGCGCACAAGTGTATTACTAGTATTTTACATATTTATCGATGTCCAATCTCGATAATACTTTGACTAGGGATATTTAATGATTTATCCTTCGTGGATTGATACTGTCTCATATCATTCTCAATCCAGGAACAAATCATATGGACCTCCTATCATTTATACATCTAGGTGATCTAATCACAAATGATAAGAGTGCAATCTCCTTTGTCACATAGTTAATTTGTACAACAACACCATGATCTGTAAAAATAGTGACGTTATGGGTCATAATTGTCCAAAAGCCACGTGTCGCAATCCTACGGTGCCGATGATCCCTTTCGCCACGTGTTGCAACATCATCGCCACATCATCACAATTATTGAGTCAATTATCCACATCGCCACATCATCAGATAAGAATCTGAAGCAGCCAACCAGAATGCAACATGTGGCGAGTCACGACGAGAAGCGCGCGTCGCGACGCGCACACCTTACCAATGCCTATAAATTCAGCTCGGGGGTTTCAATTTTCGATGTAATTTCCTCTCTGAATTCTCTGATGTAAATATGGAGTTTTATATCTAGTTTCTTTAAATTTCAGTTTTGTAATTAATTTTAATTATGTTCTGTAATAATAATTTACTTTCTTTACTTTTTCAGTTCTTACTATTCAACATGAGGAGGTAACTTCCCCCTGCTAAGGTGAAAGGTAAAACTTTTATTACTGCTATTTAGATTAATCTCCCTTAATTATAATATATTCACTACTTAAAATTTGACTTAACAAGGATACCGCTATATTGGTTGGTTGGTAATCAATTATAAACTGGTTTTAATCTGACTAAGCATGGATACCGCCTGGTTGGTCGGTTGGTAATTTCCACCTATATGGCTGGTTTATGGACTTAATTTGACTTAATCAGGTTACCACCTATATGGCTGGTTGGTAATATCACACAAGTTAATATATTATATTAAGGGAGATATCTAAAATAGTAGTAGTAAAAGTAGATCTTTTAACCCTACTTATTTTTGTAAATTTACTTTTCAGTATTTATTTTACCTTATTTACTTTTCAGCATTTTATTTTATGTTTTTTTTTTACTTTTAAGTTTTTACTAGCCCTAGTTATGTGTCGTAACTAAGTTAGTTATCTAGGGTTGTGATGAATTCTAATATCAGCGGTTTATAAGGGGTTATTTTGTACTTTGGGTAATTTAAAGGTTTACTTATTAAGTCTTAAGCTTAATGCGTCTTATTAATTGGCCACTAATAAGATTGATCTGGTAAATCTAAAATAAACTTGCAAAGGAATTTTAGGTTTCAGCCTTAGACTTAGTAGCCCACGATCTTCCTTGATGATAGATAACCCTTTAATATATTTCCTTACAGGATAGACATATACCTGTCAGGCGGGGGTAGCCATAATTGGAACTTAAACTTAATGAATCCAGGTAATTTGGTTGACATAGACATATGTTTCAATTGGGTTAAACTGGGTATTTGCGTCTGACCATCGACATAGGCTTTTGCATAAATTCGTGTTCCAGGTTAGTAAACCAATTTATTACACAAACATGAAATAACTACTTCATCTTTTAAAAGATATTAGAAAGATTCACAACCCTAGATAGTTCCTTAATATTGAATTTTCTTAAACCTACTTTCGAGAAATTTTATTTACTTGTTTTTAAGTTTAAAATCATCACCATCAATCAATCAACCTGTTAGATACCAGTAATCATTTGACCTCATAAAATTAATAGATTAGGTATTAAGTCCTCGTGGGATCAATACTTTTTATACTACTTGAACGATACGTGCACTTGCGTTATACGCGTGTGATTACACCGGTCAAGTTTTTGGCGCCGTTGCCGGGGACTTATTTATCTTTCACTATTAGTTTTGAGGTTAGATACCTTTACTTGTATCTTATTTCCTTTTTCTTATTATTTTTGTTTTCTTGTGTTTCAGGTTTTCAGAAACTACATGAGACGAACCAAAAGCTTTGAACTCCGACCGTTTGACCCAGAAATTGAAAGAACCATCAGACAATTGAGAATGGAAAGGCGAGAAGGCCAAGAAGCTTTAGTCAACATGGAACTTGAAATTCTGGAAGTTGCACCACCAATATCCATTCGAGACAGAACCATTTCGGTGGTCGACGGCTTCATTTCATGTATTGTACTTCCTCATTTACCAGCAAATGCGTGTGACATCAAAACATGCATTCAGATGATTCAGCAGTCAGTGCAATTTGGGGGAAAAGAAACTGAAGATCCTAATACCCACATCAGCAACTTTCTGGAAGTTTGCGACACTTTCAATTACAACCGAGAAGATGAAGAAGCAATGAGACTGTGGGTTTTTCCATACTCCTTGAAAGAAAGAGCTAAAGCTTGGCTACATTCACTACCAGCAGGTTCCATCACAACTTGGAACACTTTAGCCACCAAATTTCTTGCAAAGTACTTTCCACCAACCAGAACTGGAAAGCTGAGGAATGACATCACATCCTTTGTACAACAAGACTCGGAAACTCTCTACGAAGCTTGGGAAAGGTACAAAGATTTGCTCCGGAAATGTCCTCACCATGAGATTCCAAAATGGCTTCAAGTCCAAACTTTATATAATGGACTTTCTGGACTAATGAGAACCACAATTGATGCTGCTACTGGAAGAGCTTTAATGGCTAAAGGAGAAGACCAAGCCTGAGACCTAATCGAAGAAATGGCCAATAACAATTCCTTGCGGCCAATAGAAAGGAGCATGATCCAACAAATTGCAGGAATTTATGAAGTTGGAGCCAGTACAGCAGTCAACGCCAAGCTAGATCAGATATGCAAATTAATGGAGACTCTTACCACTGGATCCACAAGTTCACCATATGGAGGAGCACCAGAACCAAACCAACTTGAAGAGACGGTGAATTATGTCAACAATTTCAATAGATATTGGAACAATCCATATTTCAACACCTACAACCCATGGTGGAGGAATCATCCCAATTTTTCATGGGGAAATAATTCAGGGCAAAGGAACAATCCACCACTTGGATTCCAACAGCAGAACTATCCACCACTAGGATTTCAACAACAGAACAAAGGTCAGGAACATGAAAAAGAACCAGAAATGAAAGAATGGATTGCAGAGATGTTCAAAAAGCAACAAGCAGCATATGATGCTATATTTCAAAGCCAATCTGCTTCCATCAAAGCACTGGAGGATCAAATTGGACAACTGGCCAATGCTCAGAGTTACAGACCGCCAGGAAATCTTCCCAGCAATACAGAACCGAATCCAAGGAACCGAGGGAAGGAGCAATGTCAAGCCATTACTTTGAAAAGCGGTACTGAAATCAACAAAGATGTTGGAATCAAGGCAACAATTGAAGAACTTCCAAAAGATGCATTTCCACAGATGGAGGAAAAAGAAGCAAAGGAAAAAAAAGATCAGATCATTCTGCTTCCACCTTTTCCTTAGCGTCTTCAGAAAAACAAACTGGACAAGCAGTTTGCTCGATTCCTGGAGGTTTTCAAAAAGCTGCACATCAACATCCCATTTGCAGAAGCCTTGGAAGAAATGCCCAGCTATGTCAAATTAAAGAAAGATATTCTTTCAAGAAAACGAAGATTGGGAGGTTACGAGACATTAGCATTGACGGAAGAATACAGTGCCATCATTCAAAGAAAACTTCTCCCGAAGTTGAAAGATCCTGGTAGTTTCACTGTCCCATGCACCATTGGAGAACATTATATCGGTAAGGCTTTATGTGACTTAGGTGAAAGTGTTAATTTGATGCCTTTTTCTATTTACAGGAAACTGCAAATTGGAGAAGCAGTGCCTACTTCAGTCTCACTACAACTTGCTGATCGAACGCTCGCATTTCCGAGAGGAGTCGTTGAAGATGTGCTGGTCAAAGTCGACAAACTCATTCTCCCAGCAGATTTCATTATCCTTGACATGGAAGACGACAAAGATGTACCTATCATCCTTGGAAGACCATTCTTGGCGACAAGACGAACTGTGATTGATGTATAAAAAAGAGAACTAACTATGAAAGTTCAGGACCAAGAAGTTACTTTCAATGTTTTCAAAGCAATGAAATTCCAAAGTGAAGAAAATGAGGAAGAATGTTTCAGTTTTGACGTTGTTGATAGCCTCATCCAGGATATTGATACAACTCCCATGAATAAACTTGAAGCTTGCATCACCAACATGACTGACAGCGAGTTAGATGCTGAAATCCTGGAATGTATCAACTACCTTGACAAACCATTCCGATTCAAATTGACACCACAAGTGGAAAGCCTAGAACTGCCTAAGAAAGATTGAATCAAGCCTTCGATTGAAGAACCACCACAGCGGGAGCTGAAGTTACTTCCGAGCCATCTCAGGTATGCATTTCTTGGAAACTCTTCTGAATTACCTGTTATTATTTCTTCTTCGCTAACATTGGAGCATGAAGAAACGTTATTAAGAGTATTACGAGAACACAAGAGTGCCATTGGTTTGAATATAGCAGACATTCGAGGCATTAGTCCATCATTTTGCATGCATAAGATTCTTATGAACGATGAGTACAAACCCACAGTAGAGCATCAACGGAGACTCAATACAATCATGAAGGAGGTCGTGAAGAAAGAAATCATCAAATGGTTGGATGCTGGCATCATATACCCCATCTCAGACAACACTTGGGTAAGTCCTATGCAGTGTGTACCGAATAAAGGAGGATTTACTGTTGTCACCAATGAAAAGAACGAGCTGATTCCAACAATAACAGTGACTGGATGGAGAGTATGCATGGACTACCGGAAGCTGAATAAAGCAACAAGGAATGATCATTTTCCGCTACCATTCATTGACCAAATGTTAGATAGACTAGCGGGACATGAGTTATATTACTTTCTAGACGGATATTCAGGATACAATCAGATTGCTATCGCCCCAAAAGATCATGAAAAAACCACATTTACATGTCTCTATGGTACTTTTGCTTTCCGTAGAATGCCATTTGGATTATGTAATGCTCCCGTCATATTTCAGCGTTGCATGATGGCCATCTTCTCAGACATGCTGGAGTAGAGTATGAAAGTTTTTATGGATGACTTCTCTGTGTTTGGAGATTCTTTTGACCACTGTTTGTAAATTTGGAACATGTATTACAAAGATGTGAAGATACCAACCTGGTACTCAACTGAGAGAAATGCCACTTCATGGTACAGAAAGGCATTGTTCTTGGACATCGGATCTCACAAAAGGGAATCGAGGTAGACAAAGTAAAGATCGAAATAATTGAGAAATTACCTCCACCAACATCAGTCAAAGGGATTCGGAGCTTTCTTGCCATGCTGGCTTTTACAGGAGATTTATCAAAGACTTTTCCAAGATTGCTAAACCTCTATGCAATCTTCTGGAGAATGATGTGTCTTTCAACTTCCCCAAAGATTACCATGAAGCTTTTGAGATCTTAAAATAGAAGCTGGTCTCTGCCCCTATCATTGTAGCACCAGACTGGACCCTTCCATTTGAGGTCATGTACGATGATAGTGATTTTGCTGTAGGTGCAGTTTTGCGACAACGCAAAGCAAATATTTTCCACACCATCTACTACTCCAGCAGAACTTTGAATGAAGCTCAACTCAACTACACAACCACTGAAAATGAGTTGCTCGCAGTTGTGTATGCTTTTGAGAAATTCCGCTCATATCTGCTGGGTCCCAAAGTGGTGGTCTACACAGATCATTCAGTAATCAAATATCTGATCACGAAGAAAGATGTCAAACCCAGATTGATCCGTTGGATACTTCTTCTGCAAGAATTTGACGTGGAGATCAGAGACATGAAAGAGACAGAGAACCAAGTGGCAGATCATCTATCGAGGCTTGAGAATGGAGAAACAGCTGGCAAAGAACTGAAAATCAAAGAAACCTTTCCAGATGAACATCTGTGCCATGAAACAACAGGATGTCCCTTGGTATGCTCAATATGTCAACTTCATTGTCTTAGGAAAATGGCCGTTGGAATGGACAACTCAGCAAAGGAAGAAATTCTTCAAAGAAGTCAAGCACTATGTATGGGATGAGCCGTACCTGTTCAAATGCTGTGCTGATCAATTACTGAGGCGTTGTGTTCCACATGAGGAAGTCAACAGTGTTTTGCAGCACTGTCATTCATCACCATATGGCAGACACTTCAGCGGGAATAAAATTGCAGCCAAAGTCCTACAATCAGGTTTATTATGGCCCATTATTTTTAAAGATGCTTATCTTTTTGCTCTTCAATGTGACAGGTGCCAGAGAACAGGGAATATTTCTAGGAGAAATGAAGGACCATTGCAAAACATTCTGGAAGTAGAGATATTTGATGTGTGGGGTATTGATTTTATGGGACCCTTTGTTCCATCATTCGGAAACCTGTACATCCTGGTTACTGTAGACTACGTCTCCAAATGGGTCGAAGCAATTGCAATGCCATCTAATGATTCAAAAGTGGTGATCAAATTCCTTAAAAAGAATATTTTCACTCGGTTCGGAACACCTCGGGCAATTATCAGTGATGGTGGCTCACATTTCTGCAACAGATACTTCGATGCACTCCTATCTAAATATGGAGTTACTCACAAGGTTGCCACTGCTTATCATCCACAGTCAAATGGACAGGTTGAAGTTTCAAACAGGGAAATCAAAAGAATCATAGAAAGGTTTCGTTGGATCAACAAGGAAGGACTGGTCTATAAAACTGGATGACGCATTATGGGCCTATCAAACAGCTTACAAGACACCCATTGGTATGTCCCCATATCAAATGGTGTTTGGAAAAGCATGTCATCTACCAGTTGAGCTTGAGCACAAGCCGTACTGGGCACTAAAGAAGTTAAATCTTGATCCACAAGCTGCAGGAGAGAAAAGACTCCACCAACTCAACGAATTGGAGGAATTTCGCTTACAGGCTTATGAGAATGCCAGATTGTACAAAGAAAAGACCAAGAAATGGCATGATCGAAAAATAGTGCACAAACAGTTGGAACCAAGGCAGCAAGTGTTGTTGTACAATTCACGCTTGAAACGTTTCCCTGGAAAGTTGAAATCAAGGTGGTTAGGTCCATTTGAGATCACTCAGGTTTTTCCATATGGAGCTGTTGAGTTACTGGATCCCAACACCAACAACACATTCAAGGTTAACAGTCAGCGTGTCAAGCACTACTGTGGAGAATCATTTGAGCGACAAAAAGAAAGTGTCACACTTTCAGATCCAGCCTAACGTTCGAGAAATCACGTCTAGCTGACGACGTTAAACTTAGCGCTCGTAGGGAGGCAACCCATGCAATTTTTGTATATATTATGATCTGGTGTGTTTTATTTTTGTGTGTTTAATTTTTACAGGTAAAGTCATTTCAGGATGGAAGAAGTTCTCACAAATCTTCACAAGCAATTTCCTTCTCTCCCTAAAAAATCTCTGATGAAAGTCTACAAAGCTCGCTTAGAACGGATGAGACTACTGATGATCAAAGGTATTCCAACTGATATTCATTGGATTATTGAAGCACGAGTCTGATTGGCAGGTGAGTCTTCTGACTCTTTTATTTCACATCTGTCTGGTTTTGGAAGAAGCACCTATGCAAAGAACGTAGAGCTAAGAAAATGGGTGTTTGTTACAAATGTGCACGCTGGAATTGCAATACTCGTTGTCGTTCTATAGGAATGGTGTCTGATAATCGCGAAGACAAAATTAAATTCATTAGGTATGGCTTGAGTAAGGAGTCTTTAGATGATATATCTTCGACTCTTGAGACGCATCCCAGTGGATATGTTCACATAGCCTTTCGCAAATTACATACACAATTTCAAAAAGAAAGACAATAGTTAAGTCTCGGGAAACTGACTCTAAAAAACCATGTTTGCCAATTTATAAGAAAATTGGATGGGAAGCTTGTCCCTGACGCATAAACGTCAATTAAGCCTTAAATATTTGTAGATATTATATCTCTTTGTCTTTTCCTAATAATTATAATTTATTTTGTTGTTTTCTTTTATTTTCTCCGACAGGATCCAGACCTTTTTGACTATCACGATTTATTTTACAGTTAACTAATAATTGTCATTTGGCAGATACTAGTGCTATTATTTTACTCACCCTTTTCAGGTGTTATAAATTCAACTCATCATTGCACTTTTGAAGACATCCAGAGTAAAACATGGAAGCCACTTCAAGAAGACGAGTTGAAAACATCTGTGTGTTTTGCGGTACTAGTGTTGGTGTTAATCCACAATACGTAGAAGCATCACAGGAATTGGGTCGAGTCTTAACTGTAAGAAATATGCACTTAGTATATGGCGGAGGCAATCTTGGACTTATGGGGATCGTTTCAAAAGCTGTACAGGAGGGAGGCAGACACGTTTTGAGAATCATCCCTAATCCCTTAGCAGAAGCAAATCTTATTGGACCATCAAACAGAGAGGAACTGATCGTGCCATGTATGTCTGAACGATTGGTAGAAATGATTAATCGTGCTGATGCTTTTATTGCTTTGCCAGGTGGCTTGGGTACATTGGAGGAAATTTTTACAGTGTTATCTTGGTTGAACCTGAACATACACCAGAAACCGCTTGGACTGTACAACGTTGAAGGATTTTTATGATTTTCTTTGTGTATTTCTTGATGATGCCCGGAGAAATAGGTTCGTGTCAAAACCTTTAAAAGAACTCATCTTCACTGCCATAACTGCTCCGGATCCTATTGACCAAATCTTAGCCTATGAACCACAAATTGACCCTATCCTTTCAAAGATAAATTGGTCCGAGGACGATCGTGGTAAGAGGCGTCAGATTAATCTAGATCTTAACCTTTAACTTTTCGTGTAGAATTTCAGTTAACCAGGTACTATCTTCTAAACTCTTCTTCTACTGTTTAAGACATTGGGGACAATGTCTCATTTAGGTTTTGAGGAGGGAATTAGTGATCAGTATCTTGTTTTTAGTTGTGTGTTGTTTTTATTTTTAGTCCAAAAGTTTTTGAAAAATACAAAAAAAATTGAAATTTTTTCAAAAATTACAAAAATATTTTGCTTTTTGTTTTTATTTTGACTAAAAAGGTGAAATTGGTAAGATATATCTGTGTAAGGAGTTCCCACTACTGATACATATTTCAACCCATTTTCGAAACAAGTTAATTTTTTTTATTTCATTTTAAATTATTTAATTTGTGAATTCTCCATAAAATTGACTAAAATGGATATTCATATGCTCAGTTGGCAGGTATTATCAACATGCATGGTAACATACGGACATAAGTTGTAATTGAAAAGTTTGTAATATTCAGTGCTCTAGTTTAATTGGAGGAAGTATCTCAAAAAGTGATGGAGTAAAATAAAATGTATGAGATTCGAGTTATTAAGTCCGTAGGGGTGTTTTAACACCTAGTTCCCTAAGGCCAACTGGTTTGGGAGTCACTGGCCCAAAGCTCGCTACATGGATCAAGGATGTTGCAAAAATATATACATATGAAGTCTGGGTAATTAAGTCCGTAGGGGTGTCTTAACACCTGGTGCCCTAAAGCCAACTGGTTTGGGAGCCACCGACCCAACATTTGCTACATAGATGGAAGATATTGTATATAAATCAAAAAATCAAAGAAAAAAAATCAGAAAAATGAGAAAAATTATTCCACTGCTGTAAAAAGGTGTGAATTTTGATAAAATTTTAGGACAAAAATATTACTCTCTTATCAACTGCACTTGTGACTGTTGTGGGCAAAAATGAGTTGATTAATATTTTGTTGGCTATATATATGGAGAATGGTAAATATAATCGGAGAATTTACTTATTCGGTAATTTAGAAAGAAAGAAAACAACTAGTGACTTGGAGTAGAAGTTTCACATGATTAATCACTAACTTCTTTATTCTATTTTCTATTGTCTTTTTGCTTTTGTGTGCATTAGTTTCACTACATTTTTTACTTTTGTAAAATGTTTGTGGGTATAATTGCTGTAAACCCTCACGAGACTACAACTCGTCCACTAGGGACACCTAGGGGTTTAAAGGCTTGTTGCATACGCTAAATGCAACCGTGATCCCTACAAAAATGGCTTAGTTAAATTCTATTTTAAAGATGTTTATGTTATTTTATTCTGTGTTTTGCTCGAGGACTAGCAAGATATTAGGTTTGGGGGTGTGATGAGTGGTAATTATATCACTGTAGGCATTGCATTTTTGCATGTGAAACCCGATGAGGAGTCTTATTTGGAGACAACTACCTTTTAAGTTACGGAAACCGCGGGAAACGGACATCGAAAGGGAAGAGTCAAGAATTGACTCATTGACGGATTAAGTTCACTAGTTTGGCTTCAAATAACTCGCTTGTTTTCTGTTTTAAAAATTATGCCCGGCCCGAGACA
Organism: Zanthoxylum bungeanum; assembly: GCA_019454045.1. Classification (NCBI taxonomy): domain Eukaryota; kingdom Viridiplantae; phylum Streptophyta; class Magnoliopsida; order Sapindales; family Rutaceae; genus Zanthoxylum; species Zanthoxylum bungeanum. Next base: position 38,995 of record SKCR01048948.1, read on the forward strand.
CCTAAACCCGGCCCACGCACACCTAGTCCACATGAACTTAGCCCAAACACTTAACTAAATTAACATGCACCTAGCCAAGCCCACTCCCACCCACCAAGGCCCACACGCCCATCACCCTTAAAATACCCCCAAAATAAATAAATAAATATTAATTAAAACATTAACTAATAAGATATTAATATAATTAATTAAATAATTAAATAAAATATTTACCAAACTTAAACTAAAATCATGCCTAATTTAAATAATTTGAATATATCATATGCTAAAATTAAAAAAGAAGATATGCCTAATTAAAATCAATCCTAACCAATTAAAACCAATCAAATATTTGACTTCCTAATCTAATAAGACATCTACCAATTTAAAATAGTTGACTTCCTAATTTAAAATATTTTGTCCCCCCTCAATCTTGTGTATACCATTCTTAGGACTCCTAATTTGGAAACTAGATCTCTTCCTTGTGAGACAAGGGCAAACCCTAGCTCTCTTCTATATAAACATGCACTAACCTAGCCACACGATCTCTCCACTCTCTCTAATACACGCCCAAGACATCAAGACACTTCACATATACACAAAAAGAGAACAAAGAGCCATAACAATCCTCCATAGCTGAATCCAAAGCACCAACAACCACCATAGCCGAATCCAAAACAAACCAAACTCACCATTAGCCGAATCCAGAACACCAAAATCCTTCAAAGTCAAGACCACCACAAGCAATAATCCTCCTTAGTCGAATCAAAACACTCCCCTCCTTCACCGAGAACACATCCCCCCATACAACCCTTACAACCACTGAAACACCCCTTAATAAACACTCAAAACCAGCCCCATAAACGCCTATACACCACCAAAAATAACCACCAAAACAGAAGCCACATTCACGCCTATAAAGTAGCCCCTTAATACACACTCAAAACCAGCCCCTGCACCCCCCTAAAACACGCCTAAACAGCCCCTGAATCACCTTAAAATAGCCCATAAAATCCTTAAAAAACAGTGAACAAAAAACTGCACTTTTAATCCTTAAACAATCACAAAAAAACTGCACTTAAAACCTTAAAAAAAAACACGCAAAGTAGTCCATTAAAACAGAAAAACAAGACCTGAAACAGTGAGCAGAAGACACGTCAAAAATAACAGCAAAACGAAGCCGAAATAGAAGAACATGACCTGAAACAGTGAGCAGAAGACACGTCAAAAATAGCAGCAAAACAGTGGGAAAAACAGTGGAACAACGAGCCAAAACGCGAAGCTAGTGAACCGGAAAAGTAAGGAGCTTTCATCCCTTCCGATCTCCGCGAAACGCAAGTCCGAGGACAACTAAAAAGGTTAGACCTGAGGGTATTTTTCACACTTATTTCTATTTAATTTCTGGTCATTTACTTTGATTATATTGCTGTATTTGTGGCATTTGTTGTGTATATGATGTTTGTTGTGGATTTTGGATGAATGGAAGTGTCGTCTCTTGTGGTATATAGGATGGAAACCCAGACGTAAATTCCGTAGCCGAATCCGAATGGACAGTAGTGCGGTCTGTACTTGGGCCACAATTCCACGTATCACTTGAGCAAACGGCACTTATTGATTTCATGTTATCTTGTTCATTTAATTATTTGCCGTTTAATTTTTCTGTCTTTTAATTTCCGCATATCATTTAGTTATGTCATATGGAGATGATGCGCATGAGCTTAGTAAGTGCGATGAAATGTCCCCTTAAAGGGGTTAAAATCCTTTACCACGATGCTTCGCCGCGCCGGATGATGTATACTTGATTGGATGAGAGATGTGTTCAGTCGGGTATACGATATCCGATATCTTTTATTTGTTTATTTCATTATTTATTGCATCTTATTATGTGATATGTGCGCATGGGCTTAACTAGGGTGGTTTTAAGGTACTCCCTTCGAGGGAAAATGCCATAAGGCTACCTTTGCCATGATGTTTTGCCGCGCTATTCATTACGCGATTTATCGCTGTTTTACAAAATCCTTTTTATGCATCTTTATTTATTGCATCTTATTATGTGATATGTGCGCATGGGCTTAACTAGGGTGGTTTTAAGGTCCTCCATTCAAGGGAAAACGCCATAAGGCTACCTTTTCCATGATGTTTTGCCGCGCTATTCATTACCCGATTTATCGCTGTTTTACAAAATCCTTTTTATGCATCTTTTTTATTGCATCTTATTATATGATATGTGCGCATGGGCTTAACTTGGGTGGTTTTAAGGTCCTCCATTCGAGGGAAAACGCCATGAGGCTACCTTTGCCATGATGTTTTGCCGCGCTATTCATTACGTGATTTATCGCTGTTTCACAAAATCCTTTTTATGCATCTTTATTTATTGCATCTTATTATGTGATATGTGCGCATGGGCTTAACTAGGGTGGTTTTAAGGTCCTCCATTCGAGGGAAAACGCCATAAGGCTACCTTTGCCATGATGTTTTGCCGCGCCGTTTATTATGCGATTAATCATTTTTTTGCAAAATGTCATTTTAACCATGCATCTTATTCTTTTTTTTTTGTGTTGCGCAACGTTGGTCATGCTTTCTTTTCCATATCAATCATCTATATAACATCTCATTGCATAATCTTGTATCACATATAACATGCTTAATGGAAAATTGGTAGTAATTATATGGATATAGACGCATGTTGCATTTCTCTCCTTCTTTGCATTTCTCTTCTTCTCGGTATCCCTTTCTTTCACTCATGCTAGTTGCATTCATGGGCATCATTATGGCATGTTCCTCTTTAATGTAAAATTGTATCTTTGATTGTTCTTCTTTGGCATACTTTCTTTCTTCATCTTCTCAAGTTATGTGTTTGTATTGATTTTGTTTATCATGCGGTTATTTTGACCATATTTTATATGCTTCTTTACATAGTGCGCCTATAACATTATTTGTCATCATTTTGATTTCCTTTATATTACATGCAAATATTACCATGACTATTTGTGTTTATGTTTACATGAATGATTGAATTCTTGAGACGTTATGTGCTTGTTGTTTCAAAAGCCTACCATTAAGCATGTGAACTCAGCAATAGGACTTGATTTCATGCATGTTAGATGTAAACTTTACTTTTAAGCATGTGAACTTAGGATTGTGGTGCACTTGGAAATATATGTCATAGGTTTGGTTGGATTATTGTATAAATCTTACATTACAAGTGGCATAAGTAAGGGACCATTCCGAACCCAATGGTTTGAGGTCTTCCCTTGCGAGGGGTGAGTGCGGCCTTAAATATTTGTCCCGGTTCACACCGGGAGGCGACTCCCTTATTCTCCGGTTTAGTCCCCCGTTGGCTACTCCGTACTCCCAACTAGGCCCCCGAGCCTAGAACAGCATGCGTCGCCCCAGATCCTGTGTTCCCACAATCACTATTTCCCACTCATTTAACTTAATATTTTGTATAATTTCTTGAGTTTTGTGAATATTTTGATGTGTTTTGTGTTATTTTGTAGACAAATAAAGTTTCAGGACATTCTGGAGGTGATTTTGGGCCAAAACAGTGAAAAAGGACAAAAAGGGAAAAATGGTCATTTTGTGCATCGTGACGCGCTGCTCGCATCGCAATGCCTAACGTGCACCGCACTATGCTAATATGCGCCGGGGACACGTGTCAGAATCTGAGAAGTTTGACTTTGCTAACTTGCGCCGTGCCACGTGTCAACATCACAATCGATCTGCTAACGTGCGTCGTGCCACATGTCATCATCATATGGTACCGACAATCGCCATCGCCACATGTCGCCACGTGTCACTCCACGTGTCAGCCACGTCATTGTCCACATAAGTAATAGACCGAGTCAACTCGCCACATCAGCGCCACGTCATCATCAGCCAATCACAGCGTGCCACGTGTCACAATCCTACGGTGCTGACAATCACTTTCGCCACGTGTTGCCACATCATCGCCATGTCAGCACAATTATTGAGTCAATTATCCACATCGCCATGTCATCGGATAAGAATATGAAGCAGCCAACTAGAACGCGACACGTGGCGCGTCGCGACACGAAGCGCGCGTCGCGACACGAAGCGCGCGTCGCGATACGTACACCTTACCGAGGCCTATAAATTCAGCTCGAGGTTTCAGTTTCAGATGTACCTTCCTCTCTGAAATCTCTGATGTAAATAGGGAGTTTTATATCTAGTTTCTTTAAATTTCAGTTTTGTAATTAATTTTAATTATGTTCTGTAATAATAATTTACTTTCTTTACTTTTTCAGTTTTTACTATTCAACATGAGGAGATAACTTCCCCTACTAAGGTGAAATGTAAAACTTTTATTACTGCTATTTAGATTAATCTCCCTTAATTATAATAGATTCACTACATAAAATTTGACTTAACAAGGATACCGCTATATTGGTCGGTTGGTAATCAATTATAAACTGATTTTAATCTGACTAAGCATGGATACCGCCTGGCTGGTCGGTTGGTAATTTCTGCCTATATAGCTGACTTATGGACTTAATTTGACTTAATTTCTGCCGAAATAATGCCTTGTAATGTATAGATTTATGCTTTAATTAACCGTGTCTACAAATGTGTGAAATAGGGGTTGTGATCAAAGGCATTTTGAGGCTAGGTAATGGTTTGGTGTCTTCCTTCACTCACTACCTTTCTAGAAGGAAAAACTGTGAAGGCACCTAGATAGCCATCTACTCGTAGCCTATTGTGATGGACTAATTTGGAGGACTCGTTGTTTATTCGTGACACCAAGCGATAAGAGCCTAAGAGGCTTGGGTATTTAAGTGAGCCTCGCTCCACCTTCCCTCTGGGGAATCTACAACGGGAAATCCATTTGATAGCCAGTCACACACCATAGCTCATTGGCACGTACCTTAGTGTATAAAAAAGGGTGTGCTCACTTGGTTGCTCGAACCCTTAATTGGGGAGACCTAGTTGTGGGCCATCCTTCGCCGATGAGAGCCTTTGTCCATACTCCCACGAACCCATGTGTAGACCGGGTTGTATAGCCTATAACAAATATTTCTTTGTGCTTTAGGACCATTATCATTTGGATGAATTGGACTCTTTGTCAAAAATGCAAACTTGCTGGGCCATTTAAACTGGGGCAGGTTCGTATCTTATGACAATTAGGCCCAAAGCTTCTGAAATGATGGTGGGCCACATGGTAGAAGCTATTATTTTATGTTTATAATATCTTCCTTGTATGCTTTTGTTTGGGAACATTGCTATTTGAATCCATCTGGGTCTCTTGTCATGAGATATGGGCTTGTTGGGCCATTTAAACTGGGACAAGAACATATCTTATGACGATTGGGCCAAAAGGCTTCTAAATAACAATGGGGCATTTTATGATTGTGTTCGGAATATTATCATTTGGATTTAGTTGGGCTCTTTGCCATAAGACATGAACTCGTTGGGCCATTTAAACTGGGACGGGTTCACTCTTATGACAGTTGGCCCAAAAGCTTCTAAAATGATAATAGGCCGATTTGTTTGAGAATTTTATTTGATTTAATATATGTTATATACTTCTTATGCACATCATGCATGCATATACCTTGTTAACACCTCTGTGTCTTAAAAAGACACCATAGATACCGTTTGGGTTAGGGAAGGAACCAGACTCACTAAAAGAACAGTTGGAAGCATGAGTGAATCAGATAATGAGGTGTCCCGAATGGATCAGTTAGAGAACGGTCTTGTAAAGATCACTGAACAGTTACATGCATTGACTACTGCTGTGGCTGGTATAGCTGGGTCTCGTACTGGGGGAAGTTCAGAAAATGCAAGGCTGGTATAGCTGGGTCTCGTACTGGGGGATGATGTCCCCACTTTTGAGGATGATATGGCAGAATATGCAGGCGGCAGAATATTGGGGTCTCAGGCAGAAATACAGAAACTCAGGGATCAGGTTGAATTCGTTACCCGCAAGATGAGGGGTAAGAATGAAGATTTGCTAGATTATGAGACAATGACGTTTGAGGAGCAGTTGCCGGCGCAGTTTAAGATGCCAGATTTGGCTAAGTTCAATGGGAATGGGGATCCGAGGGTGCATCTCCGTCAGTATGTATCTGTTATGAGTTCAATTGGCCTGTCTCAGCGCCAAGTACAAAAGTTGTTCGGGATGTCGCTCGAAGGGGCACCCGTGGTATGGTACCATAGCCTTGACAAGCAGATTAAGGAGGAATGGAAGGAGCTAGCTGATGCTTTCTTAAAGCAATATGTCACGGACCTGGAAATTGATTTGTCACTCCGTGACTTGGAAAATATCAAGTAGAAGCCGGATGAGAGCTTCAAGGAGTATGTAGATCGCTGGAGAAGCCAGCTACTGAAGATGCAGACTAGGCCCTCTGAGAAAGACCAAATCAAGATGATCATCAAGGGCACAAAGCCCTCTATTTACAGTAAGTTGAGGAGGATGACCTCAATGATTGTAGACTTCCGGCAGTTGAGGGAGACTGTCATGGACATTGAAGAGGAAGAAGCATAAAACAGGAAGTTCTTTGGCCTAAATAGGAGGCCTGTTGGAGGTATGTCGGGTACCAAGCCCATTTCAACGGAGGTGGCTGCTGTCCGGAATCGGAGGTTCTCTAACCTTGGGAGACCTTTGTCTAAGGTATTTGAGAAATTCAAGAGGCAGGGACTCCTAAAGCCTTTAGAAGCCAAACCTATCCCAAACCCACCACCACCACATTTCAATCTCAACCTTTACTGTTATTTCCATCAGCAGAAGGGCCACGACACGGACAACTGTGCCCGACTGCGCCACGAGATCCAAGACCTCATTGACTCCAAAAAGATACCTGACCCCGAAACCGAACAACCAGACACAAACAGAAACCCCTTACCTAATTACCGAGCTGTACCCCCACCAATCTACATGATTAGTTCTGGCCTTCTAGAAGACTATGTCCTAAAAACCTTCCACCCTGAAGCCTTTTACCTTGGAATTTGGGACAGCAGCAGTGAGGGTGAACCTGAGTTGGGGAAGAATTTCTGGCTTGACTTCTCTAGCAGTGATGAAGAAGAAGTAAAGGGAATGACACGTAGTGGGCGTTTTTATAATGATGTGGTGGATAAGGGCGAAGAAACCTTGACTGATGGGAGAGAAATGCTTGAGAATTCAGAGAATATTGAAGGAGATGTAGTGCTGAGACAATTGAGGAAGACAAGGGCTCAAGTCAGCATATGGGAGTTATTGTGTGCATCTAAAGAGCACAGACGGGCCATGGTTGAGGCCTTGAGTAAAATTGTTGTGCCGGAGGATGCCAACCCTACAATGTTTGTTGGGGCTGTTCAGAAAGAGGCATTACAGATTTCATTTTCCGAGGATGAACTTCCAGCGGAGGGGAGGAATCACAACAGGCCATTGTTCATCAGGGCTGAAGTAAGATGCAAAATGACTTCATGTGTAATGGTAGATGACGGTTCATCTATCAATGTATGCCCTTTGAAAATTCTCACAAGGTTGGGTTTGAAGGCTACAGATTTGGACCCTTCCAACATGACCATCAAAGCTTATGATGATAGTAAGCGCGGTGTTGAGGGTACCTTTGTGGCAATGGTCATGGTAGGGCCGATTGAAGATGAGGTTGAGTTTAATGTGCTTGATATTCCATCTACATTTGCTTTATTGTTGGGGAGGCCATGGTTTCACAAGCTTGGGGGCGTGCCCTCCACTTTGCACCAGATGATTAAGTTCCCATTCGGGGGAGAGATTGTCACCATCAAAGCTGAAATAGACAATGCAGTCGCCGCCTTGGAAATACTGCCTTTCACAAGGTTCCAAGTATCAGCAACTTTTGAGGAGTGGGTGGATCCCAAGGTAGCCCGGATCATGGGGAAGTTGAAGTATGAGCCAGGTGAGGGCTCGAAACTGCCAGATTTCAGAGGCCAGACAACCAGAAGAGGTTTGGGGTACAAGTCTGATGATGAGAAGCCAAAGATCAAGAAGAAGGGCATGAAATTGATGGAGTACTTTGTGAAGGCTTCGAGGTACTAAGGTGAGCCTGAACCAGTAGAGGTGAATGGGTAGTGGTGCCCGGATTTGAGATCTTCCAGGACATGTTGGGAGAGAAGCTGTTGGTTGAAGAGAAGAAGCAAGAGGGTGAGAAATGGGAGGAGGAACTCATGAAGCTGGAGACATTGACCCTCAATGAGAAGAATGAACCTGAGAAAGACATTGTTGTAGAGGAGGAAATATCCGTAGATGATGAGGATGTTTACCTCCCAGATTTATTTGAGTGTACTCCTTCTTTTGCTAACAATAAAGACAATATTTCTGCTTACTTGGTTGGGTCTTCTCTTTTCCCATTACATGATCTAAGCATATTTGATATCAACTCCACCAAGACAAATGCCTTTAACCTTGGGACACCTGAGGATCCTAAGGAAATTTTGATTGCAAGTGAGGTTACTTCTGAGGAAAGGGAGAAAATAGAAGAAGTATTGATCAGGTATGCTAAAGTTTTTGCTTGGTCCTACGAAGACATGCCCGGGGTAGATAGAAGCATTGCTCAACATTCTATTCCGACTTATCCGAACATGAGGCCGGTGAAACAGAAACTTCGACAAATGAGACCAGAATGGGCTGAGAAAGTTAGAGAAGAAGTCAAGAAACAAATTGATGTGGGTTTCCTGGAAGTGGTAAAGTATCCTGAATGGTTAGCGAACATTGTGCCGGTACCGAAGAAAGATGGAAAGGTCAGAATGTGTGTGGACTACAGAGACCTCAATAAGGCTTGTCCGAAAGACGACTTTCCTTTACCGCATATAGATGTATTGGTTGATAGTGCAGCTTTGTTGGCCATGTATTCATTTGTAGACGGGTTTTCTGGGTACAATCAAGTTCTCATGGCAGAGGAAGATAAGCATAAGACTGCCTTTGTCACCGAGTGGGGTACTTATTGTTACAAAGTGATGCAGTTTGGGCTCAAGAATGCAGGAGCTACTTATCAGAGAATGGCTACTACCTTGTTCCATGACTTGATGCACAAAAAGATCGAAGTATATGTGGATGACATGATGGTGAAATCCGAGACAAGGGACGGGCATATTGAGGCATTTGAGAAGTTCCTTCAGAGGGTTGACAAGTACAATTTGAGATTGAACCTCAAGAAATGTGTGTTTGGGGTAACGTCAGGGAAACTGCTGGGACATACAGTTGGAATGGGAGGAATAGAAGTAGACTCTGAGAAGATTAAAGCGATCACCGAGATGCCATCACCGAAGACAGAAAGAGAGGTCAGGGCGTTCCTTGGGAAGATTCAGTATATCAGTCGGTTCATTGCCAAGTTGACTTCAGTGTGTGAGCCTATCTTTAAGCTGTAGAGAAAAGACCAGCCAGTGAAATGGAATGAACAGTGTCAGACAACCTTCGACAGAATCAGAGAGTACTTGGTAAAACCACCTGTATTGAAACCTCCGAGACCGAGCAGACCTTTGATATTGTATTTGGCTATAGAATCAGAAGCACTGTGGGCGATGATGGTACAGGCAGATGAGACAGGGGTAGAACATGCCGTTTACTATCTGAGTAAGAAGATGCTCCCGTATGAGGCTCGATATCAGGAGGTTGAGAAGATCTGTCTTGCAGTGGTATGGGCTTCCAGAAAGTTGCGACATTACTTCCAGTCATACAAGATCCAGGTAGTGCCAAAGGAGAATCCTCTGAAATATCTTCATTCGGTGCCTTCGCTAGTGGGAAAGTTAGGCAGATGGTTGGTATTGCTGACAGAGTTTGACATTGAATATCTCACCTCCAAAGTGATCAAAGGGCGAGCAGTAGCAGAGTTTCTGGCAATGCAACTTGTTGAGGGGGATTAGTATAAGTTTGAGTTCCCAGATGAAGAAATCAGTATTATAGCAGTTCAGGGATGGAAAATGTATTTCGACGGAGCAGTTAATTACAAAGGAGCCGGAATTGGAATTGTGATAGTGACCCCCGAGGGAGAAACTTTGCCCATGGCCAAGAGGTTAACATTCAGAGTAACAAACAACATGGCCGAATATGAAGCCTGTGCTTTTGGGTTGACTGTATTGATAGCCTTGAAAGCCGAAAGTGTTGAGGTCTACGGAGATTCGATGCTGGTAATCCGTCAGTTGCAAGGAGAATGGGAATTGAAAGAGGAACGATTGAAGCCCTATCTATCCACCTCAAAGAGTTGGCCCAGGCCATCCCCAATTGTAAGTTTCAGCACTTGCCGCGAGAAGAGAATCAGATGGCAGATGCACTGGCCACACTTGCAGCTACTTGGGAAAATCCAGAGAAGTTAGTGATGAGACCATTGGTATTGACTACAGCAAACAGGCCGATTTATGAGACAGAGAAAGTTCTGGAAGTGGAAATTGACGACGGTAAGCCTTGGTACCATGACATTCAGAGGTATCTAGAGCACGGGGAATTCCCAAAAGGGGCAGGCAGAAAAGACAGATTGGCCATTCAGAAATTGGCCTCTCAGTATGTGATCTTGAAAGGAGAGCTGTACAAAAGGCAAGCAAACGGCATTCAGTTGAAATGTTTGAGAAAAGAAGAAGCTCAGAAAATGATGGAAGAGGTACATGCCGGGGTATGTGGTTCGCACATGAATGGGTTGAACTTGTCCCGCAAGATAGTGAGACAGAGGTTTTATTGGTCGACTATGGAGACAGACTGCGCAAGGATGGTAAAGCACTGTCACGACTGTCGGATACATGGCAATCTGAGTCATCTGCCACATACAGAGTTGCACGGGCTGTTAGAGCCATGGCCGTTCTCAGCATGGGGGATTGACATGATTGGGGAAATTCGACCGAATGCATCTAATGGGCATCGCTTTATAGTAGTAGCAGTGGATTACTTCTCAAAATGGGTAGAAGCTGAGTCGTTCCGGAACGTTACAGCAAAACAGATGGCCAAGTTCATAGCACAAAACCTCATTTATCGGTATGGTATGCCGCACCACGTGGTCACGGACAATGGGGTACAGTTTCAAGGAGAGACAAAGGCAATGCTACAAAGGTACGGGATAGGCCATCATAAGTCATCACCTTACAAGCCACAAGCGAATGGGGCAGTTGAGGCAGCCAACAAGACTGTAAAGACAATTCTGGCTAAGATGACAGGGAACTGCAGGGAATAGGCTGAGAGACTACCGTATGCCTTGTGGGGGTACAGAACGTCAGTTAGAACAGCAATGGGTGCAACACCTTACTCTTTAGTGTACGGGATGGAAGCGGTACTGCCGGTGGAAATGGAAATACAGTCTATGAGGGTATTAGCAGAGACAGAGTTACCTGAGTCAGAATGGGCCGCACAGAGATTTTATCAGTTAGCACTTTTGGACGAGAAAAAGGATAAGAGCCTTACATCACATGCAGTTATATCAGAAGAGACTGGCCCGGGCCTTCAACAAGAAAGTACGTCCAACAAATATTAGAAAGGGTGATTTGGTACTTAAGCAGTCGAGGCCGTCGACGACAGATCCAAGAGGGAAATTCAGGCCGAACTGGGAAGGACCTTACATCGTTCAGAGAGTCATAGGAAATGGAGCAGTGAAGTTGTCAGACCTCGAGGGAAATGAATTCACAGAACCAATCAATGTTGACAGGTTGAAGTTGTACTTTGCTTGAGAAGACTTGGTCGCCAGTGGAAGACCTAACCCAACAGAATAAGAAAACTCCTGCATACATGCATACACGTAACCTATATTGCATATTTTTGTGTTTGTTCTGTTTTATGTAAACATGTGCTGAAGACGGAAAAGAGCGAGCAGTAAGCCAATCAGAGATAGTAAAAGCACAATATTTGATCTGGGCAGTAATCTGAAGATTGAGGTCCCAATGAAGTTAAGTTCCGGGTATGGGTCTCGGAGGGCGAAGTCCACATCACGTCATATCAGCTTGGGGGCGAGGCCCATATCGGCTGAGGAGCGAGGCTCCACATTGTACCAGCTTGGGGGCGAGGCCCATATCGGCTGGGGAGCGAGGCTCCACATCATATTATATCAGCTTGGGGGCGAAGCCCATATCGGCTGAGGAGCGAGGCTCCACATTGTGTCAGCTTGGGGGCGAAGCCCATATCGGCTGAGGTGCGAAGCTCCACATCACATTATATCAGCTTGGGGGCGAAGCCCATATCGGCTGAGGAGCGAGGCTCCACATTGTACCAGCTTGGGGGCGAGGCCCATATCGGCTGGGGAGCGAGGCTCCACATCACATTATATCAGCTTGGGGGCGAAGTCCATATCGGCTGAGGATCGAGGCTCCACATTGTGTCAGCTTGGGGGCGAAGCCCATATCGGCTGAGGAGCGAAGCTTCACATCACATCATTTTGAGGGCGAGGCCCACATCATCAGCAGTATCGAGATGCGTCTCATGATCGAGGTCCACTGCAGTATCAGCTCAGCTCGAGACAGCTAGCTAGCCAGGTAAGTAAAAAAATGCATTGCATAGACTTTGATAGGACTGTCACTGTCACACACTTCACAAGCCCCATCAAAGTGGGGGCGACTGTAGGCATTGCATTTTTGCATGTGAAACCCGATGATGAGTCTTATTTGGAGACAACTACCTTTTAAGTTACGGAAACCGCGGGAAACGGACATCGGAAGGGAAGAGTCAAGAATTGACTCATTGACGGATTAAGTTCACTAGTTTGGCTTCAAGTAACTCGCTTGTTTTCTATTTTAAAAATTATGCCCGGCCCGAGACACCTAAACCCGGCCCACGCACACCTAGTCCACATGAACTTAGCCCAAACACTTAACTAAATTAACATGCACCTAGCCAAGCCCACTCCCACCCACCAAGGCCCTGTTGGACAGTTATGACCCATATCGTCACTATTTGTACAGATCATAGTGTTGTTGTACAAATTAACTATGTGACAAAGGAGATTGCACTCTTATCATTTGTGATTAGATCACCTTAGATATATAAATGATAGGAGGTCCTTATGATTTGTTCCTAGATAGAGAATGATATGAGACAGTATCAATCAACGAAGGATAAATCATTAAATATCCGTAGTCAGAGCATTGTCGAGATTGGACATCGATAGATGCGTAAAAGACTAGTATTACACTTGTGCGTGTTATGTGAGACATAACGGCATAGTTATCATATATCTGGGTATAGGATACTCGGGCAAGTGTAATAGGAGGTTGTGTTTCACCGATGGTACGGGAAACAGCTTCGCTCTGGATTAGACCACCGCAGAATCCCATTGGTAGTATGACTTTGTGTCTATGGGAGTCTGCAATCAGGGTAGGTGTATTTGGTCTTAACCCGAGACTTGCACCGCTAATACTTGCGACAATCAATGTACTTTAGTTGAGGTCGTCCAGGGCTTTAACAGGTTCTGTGTACGCCGATGCTGGGTATATTGATAATTGTAGTGTATTGGGTGTGATGTCAAGACGGAAGTGTCACTCCAGTCATATGGAGAAGATGGTCACATAGGATACGGTATTAGTGCTCTTATATGCTGCGCGGCTATCGGGATATTATGACTCGGTCATGTATATCTGATTATAGAGACTAGTTACCAGACATCCGACATGTGCTTCGTACGGGGCAGACACGTATCCAGCCCTAGGCCTAGCACGTGATCATCCGATACTGGATCGAAATACGCAATACTACGTATACTACGCCTGATATAGATCACATATTCCTGTAAGGATATTTCCGGAGAATTGGGTAGGCATGGCGCTTTGCTAGAGGCCAACCTTGTCTTGTAAATCGGTAAAACGTAATACTTGGTACTTACGTGTTCGGATAGTCCGACGACCGAATTTACTGCCAACATATCCGGAGATCTCATGGGTCGCTTCCCAATGATACACCGATGACGTATGACTCGCATTATATATTAATCTGGGATTAACCAGAAGAGAGAGAAAATTAATCTGGGATTAATTACAGAGATATTTTATCTAGGATAAAATATCAATTTAAAGAGAGAGAACGATTAATTTGGAATTAATCGATAAATAATATATTCGATATATTAAACGAAATTGGATTTCGATTAGGAATTAAAATTAGATTTTAATTCAGGTACTTGAATTAATTTAGAATTAATTCTCGAGCGACGTGATTAGTAAATTGGATTTATTAACGAGGCATCGAGAAAATCGTTAATTTAGAATTATCGAAACCGAGCTCAGAATGTGTTTGCGAAGTTACGTCGATTTTGAATCACGTGCCGCAAGTCGCATCGCAAATCACATCGCAAGTCATAAAAGTTAAATCGCTTTTTGGAAAAGTAACTTTGACTCTTTGACTTTGACCTTTAAAATTTGGAGGGAAATTTTGGGGGGGAAAAGACTTTTAACTTTTTGGAAAAGTGAAAGCCTTTTCCTTTTCACCTTTTACCAAGGGTAAAGATTTAATAAACATTATTACATTTGTTTTATTTCTTTTTGGAAAAGAAAATAAATGGTAAAACATTTTAGTAATTTTGGAAATTATATAAGTGAAATGTTTTACACTTTTTCCCTTAACCTAATCTCTCATCCATCTCTCTTTTCCTCTCACATGGTCACGCCCAAGGCAGTGAACTGCCTAAGGGTTGGCCGAAAATGATGATCCATTTTGAGGGTTTTGTGGCAAGATCCAAGTGCTAGCACACTCATAAGAGGCATACGAAGGTGTTAGGGAAACTCACCCAAGAGCCAGGAATCATTTGACGCAAGTTCGAGGCTCAAATTCATGGACCAAAACTGAAAACAGTGAGCAGTGGACTGCACACTATTGACGCCACCTTGAAGGGGAAAATCTTTGTGTTCTTCTTCAAATCTTCACAACCGATCGATGTGAGTATTCCACTATCTCCTTTGATGTATTCACACTTATTATTCATGCTTGTTTGATGATCTTGGGACCTAGAATACAACCAACAATGGTATCAGAGCCTAGGTTCAAGCATGAAAGTTTAGGGCTTAAAATTTGGGTATTTTGTATTTGAGCATGATTTGAATAAATTGGATGTTTAAGTATGCTTAATACATGTTTAATTGAATATTGATTAGATCAATTTCATGAATTAATGTTTGAAACATTTTTCCCCAAATATTAAAGTTGGCCTAAAATGATAAATTGGGTATTTTGAATTTGAGCATGATTTTATAAAATTGGATGATTAAATATGCTTAAATATGGTTGAATTGAAGATTGATTGGATCAATTTCATGAAAATGTGATTGGATCATTTTTCCCCAATTTGCTTATGGTGGACGAATTTGATAAGTCCGAATTGTCTTGGAATTTTGATTTTTTGTTCATTAGATGAATTGGAAATCATTTGGGTATATGATTTAATGTCGATTGTGTAATTGATTGGATTGAATTTGAATCGGACATAAAATCCCCAAATTGCCAACACTTTGAAGCATGAAAATGGGTTTGATTTTTCATTAAATGTATGGGCATGTGATAATGAAATTGTGCATGATTAATTGTAAAAATTAATGTTTTAGAAATGTTAATTTGGGTAATTAATCATGTAATACACTTTAGGTTATTGAATGTGAAATTGGATTTTTGTATTTAATTAATTGGGCCTTGAAATTGGATTTTGGCTTTTAAAGTTGTCATTGGGCTTGTTGGGCTTTGTTGTACAAAGTTAGGTTTAGGCAAATTGGATTGGATCCAATTGGGCCCAAAACCGCTTCCATAAAGCCCAAATGCGATTTAATAAACCTTTAAAGTTTAATTGGGCCTAATGGGCCAAGATTGATTTATGGGCTTATGGGGTAAATCCCGGATTGGATTTTGGTTATTCGGTTTGATGACCCGAGTTGACCAAAAGTCCACGCCTTAAGAAATCAATTAAAAGCCCATTGGACTTTAATTAATGAATTGACGTTGGACGTTAATCGTCTTTGAGACGCGTTGCGATTAAATTTTGAATTTAAGTCGTAAAAGGTTTATTATTAAAGTGTAATATTTAATTTGGAATTAAATAACGAATTAGAATTGAATGCATATTAAATTGGATTAATGACGTAGTTTAATTTAATTCGAGAATTCGTACTTTGAGTACTTATTCGCAAAACGAGTTTGACTCGATCAAAATCAAATCGTTGTTTGAACATTGGATGATCACTAATTATCAGATTAATTAATTTGATTAGATTGATTGATAACATGCTTGTGTGAATACTTGGTTGTGATGAATGAATAGTGTATGTCGGATGGATATTAGTCGGGTGAGGGCAATTTTGGAAATTGTTGTAATAAATTCGATTTATTAAATTGGACCTGCGTGTCCAGCCTTATCACCTCTATTCTATTTGTATTCTCTTCTCATCTATTCCCCTCAATATATATGAGGTTTCTTTAGAAGTGTAGTGTAACGGGTAGAAGTAATACAAGTGCTAGTTATGAGAGAAATAAAAGAGAGATTTGTGTTGGACAAAATGACCAATAGCGTCACTATTTGCACAGATCATTGTGTTGTTGTAGCAAATTAACTATGTGACAAGGAAATTTCACTCTCATCATTTGTGATTAGATCACCATATATATATATAAATGAAGAGAGGTCCATATGATTAGTTCCTGGATTGAGATGATATGAGACAGTATCAGTCCACGAAGGATTAATCATTAAATATCCCTAGCCGTAGTATTATCGAGACTGGACATCGATAATGCGGAATAGGCTAGTATTGCACTTGTGTGCGTTGTGAGGGCACAACGGCATAGTTCTCATATATATAAGTGTTGGATACTTATGCAAGTGCGATAGGAGGTCGTGTTTCACACCGATGGTACGGGAAACAGCTTCGCTCTGGATAGACCCCTCGGAATCCCATTGGTATTATGTCTATGTGTCTATGGGAGGCCGAAATCAAGGTAGGTTTGTATAGTCTTAACCTGAGACTTGCATCGCTAATACTTACGATAATCGATAAACTTTGGTTTTGGTGGTAGGGGACTTTTAACAGGTTCTGAGTACACCACTTCTGGGTTTATCAGAGAGTCGTAGAGTATTGGGTGTGATGTCAAGACGGAAGTGTCACTTCAGTCATATTGGAGTTGATGTCACGCAGGATACGGTACTAGTGCTCTTGAGTGTTGCGCAACCATCGGGATATTGTGACCAGGTCATGTATATCCGATTATAGAGACTATGTTACCAGACATCCGATATGTGCTTCGGACGGGGAAGACACTTATCCAGCCCC
Source organism: Zanthoxylum bungeanum (assembly GCA_019454045.1). Classification (NCBI taxonomy): domain Eukaryota; kingdom Viridiplantae; phylum Streptophyta; class Magnoliopsida; order Sapindales; family Rutaceae; genus Zanthoxylum; species Zanthoxylum bungeanum. The sequence goes on from SKCR01048948.1 coordinate 56,164, forward strand.
AGCCCTAGCACGTGATTATCCGATACTGGACCGATATGCACAATACAATTGTATACTACGCTTGATACAGATCTTTGATATTCTTTAATGGATATGTCCGGAGAATTAGGTAGACTTGGTACTTTGCTAGGAGTCGACCTTGTCTCGTAAATCGGTAGAACGTAGTACTTGGTACGTACGTGATTCGGATACTCCGGCGACCGCATTTACTGCCAACTAATCCGGGGATCTCATGGGTCGCTTCCCGATAATCCACCGATGACGCACAACTTGCACTCTTGAATAATCTGGGATTATATAGAAGAGAGAGAAAATTAATCTAGGATTAATTACGGAGATATTTTATCTAGGATAAAATATCGTCTAAAGAGAGATAACGATTAATTTGAATTAATCGGTAAATTAATATATTCGATATATTAAACGAAATTAGATTTCGACGCGGAATTAAAATTAGATTTTAATTCGGGCAAACGAATTAATTTAGAATTAATTCGTTAGCGATCTGAATAGTAATTTCGCTAGGCGAAATTAATTAATTCTCGTCGCGACGGAAATGCGTTAATTCGGAATTAGCGAAACCGAGCCCGAAAGTGTTTGCGGACACATTCGTATTTTGAAACGAGTGGTATCCGCAAATCACATCGCGATTTCTCATCACTTGACACGAATAGATGATGGATGTATCTAGTCACCTTTATGGGATGATACATTGTCTCTATTCTCTATGTGTGATGATGATGAATTTTTGGAGGGAAATGCTTTTCACGGTTTTTGAAGAGTTTTTATCTAAAAATTCATTTTTGGTTAATGATATACATCATTGCTTCTCTCTTTCTCACTTACGTTTTTGGTAAAACAAAAACAAGGGTGAAGACACATTTTCTCTCTTCCTCTCACGCAAACCAGAAACATTTATTCACTGGTTTTGAACCAAAAAAACGTGAGCTTTAAGGGAAGCAAGAGTGATTTTTCATGGTGAGAAATCAAGTGCTAGCACACTTACAAGTCTTGCGAAGGTGGTAGGGAGGTTCGACTATGAGACGGGATCCATCCGATGAATCTAGAAGCTCATTTTCGCAGCTCAAAATAGAAGATGGAGGACAGTGGACTGCTGCAGTTCATGCGCCCAAACAGTGAACATATTGGCTTCAATCGTCTTCAAATCGACTCAACCAACCAATGTAAGTATTCCGCTATCTTCATTGGTGTATTCATGCTTGATTTTCATGTCTTGTTTGATCTTGGGACCTAGATTAAAACCAACAATGGCATCAAGAGCTATAGGTTCAAGCATGAAAAATGTAGGGCTTAAAATTGGGTATTTTGGATTTGAGCATGATTTTATAAAATTGGATGTTTAAGCATGCTTAATATATGTTATATTGAAGATTGATATGATCAATTTCAACAAAATGTGATTGGATCAATTTTGCCCAAATTTGAAGTGTTGGCCGAATGTGTATGTATTTTGTTAATCTTGGATTTTTTCATTTTAATTCATTGGATGAGTTATAATGATGTAGGATAATGTTGATTTGAGATTGAATTGGATTTAATTTTGAATTGGATAAAAATCCCCAAATACTTACCTTGGCCGAATGTTGAAGCATGTTTGGAAATTTGGAATTTTTTCATTTTGGTTCATTGGATGAGTTTTAATGATGTTGGGTGATGTAATTTGAAGTTAATTAGATTGAATTTTGAATTGAACAAATATCCCCATTTGCTTCACTTGGCCGAATGTGTAGATGATTTTGGATTCTTGGAATTTTTGGTTTTGGTTCATTTGATGAGTTAGAATCATGTAGGATGATGTTAATTTATGGTCAATTGGATTGTACTTTGAATTGAACATAAATCCCCAAAATTCTCATGTTGGCCGAATTGTTGTATGCCCTTTAATGTCTTGGTATTTTTTGATTTTATAACATTGGATGTATATGTAATCAAATTGGATGGTGATTTAATGTCGATTGTGGGTTCGGTTGGATTGAAACCAAATCGGGCACAAAAATCCTCCTTGGCCGAGAGCTTTGTAGCATGTAAATGGGTTTGATTTTTTAATTTGTATGTTGGACATGTAATAATGAATTGAGTATGATTAATTGGACTAATTTAGTGTTTTAGAAATATTGATTTAGTTTATTAATCATGTAATACACTTTAGTTTAATTGAATATGAAATTGGATTTTGTATATTTAATTAATTGGGCCTAATTTTGGAAATTGGACTTTAATGTTGTATTTGGGCCTATTGGGCTTGATTTTATCAAGTTGGATTTAGGCCAAATGGATTGGATCCAATTGGGCCCAAAACCTTAACCATAAAGCCCAAATGCAACTAATGAACCTTTAAAGTTCAATTGGGCCTAATGGGCCAAGATTGATTTATGGGCTTATGGGGTAAATCCCGGATTGGACTTTGGTTATCGGTTTGACCCGAGTTGACCAAAAGTCCAAGCCTTAAGAAATCATTAAAAGCCCATTGGACTTTAATTGAATTAACGTTGGACGTTAATCGGTCTTTGAGACGCGTTACGATTAAATTTGGAATTTAAATCGTAAAAGGTTTATTAAATAAAAGTGTAATATTTAATTTGGAATTGAATATTGAATTAGTATTAAATACATATTAAATTAGATTTAATGATGTAGTTTAATTTAATTCATGAATTCGTACTTTAAGTACTTATTCGCAAAAACAAGTTTGACTCGAACAAAATCAAATCGTTGTTTGAACATTGGATGATCACTTAATTATCAGATTAATTAATTTGATTAGATTGATTGATAGCATGCTTATATGTGTGAATACGTGGTTGTGTTGTATGAATAATGTATATCAGATGGATATTAGTCGGGTGGGCAATTTTAGAAATTGTTGTAATAAATTCGATTTATTAAATTGGACCTGCGTGTCCAGCCTTATCACCTCTATTCTATTTGTATTCTCTTCTCACCTATTCCCCTCTATGTATATGAGGTTTCTTTAGAAGTGTAGTGTAACGGGTAGAAGTAATACTACTGTGCTAGCTTGAGTGAGAAAGGGAGAGATTTGATCTAGGATCAATGTGTAAAGTATCCATCCGCATATCATTATTATTTATTTTCATACTCGCTTTATTATGTATTTAGAATGCATGTTTAAGGGTGTATGATGAGAGACCTTAACAAAGATAATTAAATTGGTAGCCAATTTGCACGCGAAAAACCCTCGTTCTATATTAAGCGATTATCCTTCCATTGAATGATTCTTGTTCAAGATCCGATTGGCATTGGTTTGTTGGCCAAAGTCAAGACCTTGTCAATTATGGATGTATTTGAATCATGAGGGTTTTGTTGCACATCGGTGTCTTGTCCAAGTTGTATTTGTTGGCCAAAGTCAAGATCACTTCTTGTCCAATGACATTGATTACGAAACTTTCCTTGTCAATGGGTCCCGCTTAACTTGAATCATTAGGTTTGTTGTGCCAAAGCCAAGGCCTAGATGATTCGGAGGATAAGGTTAGGAAAATGTATTAGATACATTGGCATAAGTAATATGTTTAGGACTTGGATGTCCACCTAACCGGATCTAGGAATTGGATTGGATCCAATTGATCTGTGAGATCTACCTAGTTAAATAGCATACAGCTTGTTGGCCAAAGTCAAGGTTGTATGTTATTTAATAGGATCCTAGCCCACTAGGAAACACGGTTTCCCGAGTACTCCACAGAGGGTTAGAGGCTCGACGAAAAATAGTGGGAGGTAAGTATTGAATTTGCAACAATCGTTCAATTACTCGCTAAACACCTCATCTATATTTTACTCGTCATATTAATCAAAAGTATTAGTTGGACTAATATTTTATGTTGTTTTAAAAATATATATAGTTGGACTATATACAAACTCATTCAATATATAGTTGATTTTATAATTGGATTATAGTAATCAATATAATTGAATTAAAATAATAATTGATTTTATAATTAGATTATAGTAATCAATATTAAAATTATAGTTGATTAAATAATTGGATTATTGTAATCATTATAATAATAGTATTTTAATCATATAGTTGGACTATATACAAACTCATTCAAAATATAGTTGATTTTATAATTGGATTATAGTAATCAATATTAAAATTATAGTTGATTAAATAATTGGATTATTGTAATCATTATAATAAATAGTACCTTATTAAATTGATTAAATAGTTGGACTATTGAAATCAAGAAAGAATTGAAAGGTTGAATATTTAAAATATATAATCCTTGGGTTAAATGTTTTAAATGATTTAATTTTCATATTGGGAATAAATAATAGGTTAATTTATTTGATAAAATAACTTATTATGACTAGACCCATAATTAAGCAAATAAGTTGAACATAAAATCTTTGGAAGATTTATGTGATGATGACTTTAGTGCTTAATTAATATACTTATTATAAATCTATTTTAGATTTAAAAGTATTAAAATGCAATTAATAATTCTTAGAGAATTGATTTGACTATTCTAGTGGAGAGAAGTCAAAGTTTGCAATTGGGCGTGTTGCACAAGCTGCACATCATTTCGATATTTCGAAACCCAAGGCTTGGCCAAAAGTTTGTGAAATATTGAAAAGATAATTGACATATCCCAAAGTGACTACCATTTGGATATGGAAGACACGAAGGAATTAAAGAAAGGGCGGTTCTAACTTTAAAAATATTTGTCAAAGTTATGTTCACTACTGGTATTGAAATTAGATTTTAAATACTTAGTGTGGTACATAATATATGTATATGATGTTTAGAATCCGCTATGAGCTGGATACTGACTTCAAGCCGAGATTTCTCTGCAAATCGGAACAGGACGAAAGTCGCTGTTTCGACCGTAGATACCTAAGTTTAGGAACTACCCTTTGGGTATGTACTTAAATTAGGAACTGTTATAATGTAACTAGTTTGACTGGAGACATTATCTCTATATCAGTGTTTAATCCGTTGCGGATAAACCTTTATATTGTAGAACACTAAAGTGTTTTATTATATAAAGATGATACTGAGATAAATACATTAGATGTAAATAACAGAATTTATATTTTGAATATAATAAAATCTCAAACATATAAATGACAAATAAATAGCTCAAATTGATTTGATCAATAGAGACTTATTTATGGCATTGTTGTCTAGGACACAATTAAACGAGACTCGTATATCCACACTTTTGAAGAGTGGGTACTAGGACTGATTTGACTATTCAAATAAGGTCTGCAAATCTAGTTTATTAGGTAAAGTACCTAAAATACTATTTACTTGGTAATAGTATAAGGGCCACCGATCTGTTAGCCCTATTCATGGTGAAATAAGTGGGCCCATATCTAGCTAGGCTAGATGTGAACATGAATATTTCGTGACCTTAACGGATGTGGCATCACGTTATGGTTATGTGTTTCATTTGAAGAACACAATTCGGAAACTTTTAGAGTTTCGACACGAAGTAGATAAACAGATCGGCTATAGTATATATACCATCGCGGTAAGACCGTAATGAAAATACTTAAGCATTAAGTTTCATACATAAATGAAAGAGTACAGTATTCTTTCATATGAGGACTCCTCTCGTGACACGTCAGTTTGACGGTGTGTCCGAACTAAAAACTGAATTTTGTTGGACAAGATAAGGTTTATCACGAGTCGCTCTGAGCTACTGTTTCCTTCAATAATGATATGTATTAACAGTGCAAAACTTATTTAGAATAAGGTTCCATATAAATCTGTTTGACAGATGTCATATAGGATATGAACAGGGAAGAAACAGGTTTCTTATTCCTGATAATTTGGGTATGCCAGGCATAACGTTTGGATGATACCAAACTAAAAGACCCAAATTGGATAAGTGCCTATATAGGTTATCCTAAGGGAACCTTAAGTATAGTACTTATAAATCTCACATGAGAACAATATGATTGTTGCTCACCATGCGGTTTTCCTGAGAGGAATACCGATATGCAGTGGTCAGTGGGAGGATAGTGATACTCGATGAAAATCGGAGTAATACTGTTCTAGGCACGAAGTCCTTAATGGAACACAAACAGTTCATCAAAGATGAATCTATACCATTAATCTTCAAATACACAAGAACTTCGTAGATCGGATAGAGTCAGAAAACAACCTAGGGTATGAGTTTCTGATCTAACCTCATAAAGATGTCAATCTTGTGAAGGTATATCCACCGACTACGTTTTGAGGAAGTGATACGAGGTATCGGCTCCCTGTTATGGCAAAGTGCCATGAGTCCGAAATGGATTCCATGTATAACAACTATTTTGGATACTAGTTGTACCACAAGGCATTGTGCCTATTGGTACATTAAACGTCTTCAAGGAAGACATACATGGATGGCAACATACCAACGTACAAAGCTAGGCTTTTGACGAAAAAGGTATCGTTATCAACATTGTTAATAACGGTTCAACCTTTTACCTGTTGCCATGGTAAATCCATTTTGAAGATGCTTGTTGATAACTGCATATTTCATTTATGAAATGTGTCAGTTACAGATCAAAATCGCTTTCCTGAAAAGGAAACCTTTTGGAGGATGTTTACAACATTCTGACGATTTTGTATAACCGACAAACAAGGTTTACGGGTTATTCGATCCATGTTTGGATTGAAGCAAGCATAAGGTTCTTGGAACTGACGTTTTGACATAATCATAATGTTTATGATTGACTCAAAACAAAATAATTCTTGTGTATATATGGAGGTTAGTGGGAGGGCACTGACAGTGAAATTCCCATAAAACAATTGGTGAAAGCTTGGTTTTCATAGATATTCTTTCAATAGAAATTCTCCGTAGAATTCTGGGGAGTAACAACCTTTATTCAAGGAATAAAGATCTACTGGGATAGATTTGGTGTTGTTAACACTCTCTGGGAAATTGTACATTTAAAATGTACTTGTATTGGTGTCTCATACGCTTCGAGCATATGGAGTCACAATCGGGTCAATCCAAGTGATAGTCACTGGATTGAAGTTAAGAACATCTGTTAGTATCTCTGAGAACTAAAGATGCTATCTTTTACTATGGAGAAGGAGAACTTGAAGTGACTGGGATCACTGCAGCAAGTTTCCAAATGATTAAATACTACGGTAATATAAAGTTTGAATAACGGGACAGTGAGCTGGAAATCTTCCAAGCAAGATAACTGTTGCCGAATAAACAACAAACGCGGATTATTGCTGCAGCTGAGGCAGCAATAGACTCTTTTGGATTGAAATAAATCTAATTAGATTAGATATAGTTCTTTTAGCAGCTGAGCTAGGCGTCAGCACAAGCTAAGGAATTGAAGGTCTCATCGACGATCCAGATATATACTTCTGTATTATCTGATTCGTTCGGATCATACATCGTGGCGATGTGATGATCGTGTAAATCGCGTCAAACGATAATCAGACAAATCCGCTGACGAAAACCTTTCTCAGCAATTTGAGCGAACCGTACATAGTTCAGGTGTAGGACACTTGAGTGACTCGCTATGTGCCAAGTGGGAGATTGTTGGACAAAATGACCCATAGCGTCACAATTTGCACAGATCAAAAGAGTGCAACTTCCTTGTCACATAGTTAATTTGCTACAACAACACAATGATCTGTGCAATAGTGACGCTATGGGTCATTTTGTCCAACATCTCCCACTTGGCACATAGCGAGTCTTCAGGTGTAGGACACTTGAGTGACTCGCTATGTGCCAAGTGGGAGATTGTTGGACAAAATGACCCATAGCGTCACTATTTGCTCAGATCATTGTGTTGTTGTAGCAAATTAACTATGTGACAAGGAAATTGCACTCTCATCATTTGTGATTAGATCACCATATATATATAAATGAGAGGTCCATATGATTAGTTCCTGGATTGAGATGATATGAGACAGTATCAGTCCACGAAGGATTAATCATTAAATATCCCTAGCCGTAGTATTATCGAGACTGGACATCGATAATGCGGAATAGGCTAGTATTGCACTTGTGTGCGTTGTGAGGGCACAACGGCATAGTTCTCATATATATAAGTGTTGGATACTTATGCAAGTGCGATAGGAGGTCGTGTTTCACCGATGGTACGGGAAACAGCTTCGCTCTGGATAGACCCCTCGGAATCCCATTGGTATTATGTCTATGTGTCTATGGGAGGCCGAAATCAAGGTAGGTGTGTATAGTCTTAACCTGAGACTTGCATCGCTAATACTTACGATAATCGATAAACTTTGGTTTTGGTGGTAGGGGACTTTTAACAGGTTCTGAGTACACCACTTCTGGGTTTATCAGAGAGTCGTAGAGTATTGGGTGTGATGTCAAGACGGAAGTGTCACTTCAGTCAGATTGGAGTTGATGTCACGCAGGATACGGTACTAGTGCTCTTGAGTGTTGCGCAACCAATCGGGATATTGTGACCAGGTCATGTATATCCGATTATAGAGACTATGTTACCAGACATCCGATATGTGCTTCGGACGGGGAAGACACTTATCCAGCCCCAGCCCTAGCACGTGATTATCCGATACTGGACCGATATGCACAATACAATTGTATACTACGCTTGATACAGATCTTTGATATTCTTTAATGGATATGTCCGGAGAATTAGGTAGACTTGGTACTTTGCTAGGAGTCGACCTTGTCTCGTAAATCGGTAGAACGTAGTACTTGGTACGTACGTGATTCGGATACTCCGGCGACCGCATTTACTGCCAACTAATCCGGGATCTCATGGGTCGCTTCCCGATAATCCACCGATGACGCACAACTTGCACTCTTGAATAATCTGGGATTATATAGAAGAGAGAGAAAATTAATCTAGGATTAATTACGGAGATATTTTATCTAGGATAAAATATCGTCTAAAGAGAGATAACGATTAATTTGGAATTAATCGGTAAATTAATATATTCGATATATTAAACGAAATTAGATTTCGACGCGGAATTAAAATTAGATTTTAATTCGGGCAAACGAATTAATTTAGAATTAATTCGTTAGCGATCTGAATAGTAATTTCGCTAGGCGAAATTAATTAATTCTCGTCGCGACGGAAATGCGTTAATTCGGAATTAGCGAAACCGAGCCCGAAAGTGTTTGCGGACACATTCGTATTTTGAAACGAGTGGTATCCGCAAATCACATCGTGATTTCTCATCACTTGACACGAATAGATGATGGATGTATCTAGTCACCTTTATGGGATGATACATTGTCTCTATTCTCTATGTGTGATGATGATGAATTTTTGGAGGGAAATGCTTTTCACGGTTTTTGAAGAGTTTTTATCTAAAAATTCATTTTTGGTTAATGATATACATCATTGCTTCTCTCTTTCTCACTTACGTTTTTGGTAAAACAAAAACAAGGGTGAAGACACATTTTCTCTCTTCCTCTCACGCAAACCAGAAACATTTCTTCACTGGTTTTGAACCAAAAAAACGTGAGCTTTAAGGGAAGCAAGAGTGATTTTTCATGGTGAGAAATCAAATGCTAGCACACTTACAAGTCTTGCGAAGGTGGTAGGGGGTTGAGGTCTATGAGACGGGATCCATCCGACGAATCTAGAAGCTCATTTTCACAGCTCAAAACAGAAGATGGAGGACAGTGGACTGCTGCAGTTCATGCGCCCAAACAGTGAACATATTGGCTTCAATCATCTTCAAATCGACTCAACCAACCAATGTAAGTATTCCACTATCTTCATTGGTGTATTCATGCTTGATTTTCATGTCTTGTTTGATCTTGGGACCTAGATTAAAACCAACAATTTGATCTAGGATCATTGTGTTAAGTATCCATCTGCATATCATTATTGTTATTTACATATGCGCTTTATTATGTATTTAGAATGCATGTTTAAGGGTGTATGATGATGAGACCTTAACAAAGATAATAAATTGGTAGCCAATTTGCACGCGAAAAACCCTCATCAAATATCATGCTTTTTTCCTTCCATTGAGTGATTCATACTCAAGATCCTAGATTGGCATTGGGTTGTTGGCCAATCAAGCCCTTTGTCCGTCAAAGATGTGTTTGAATCATGAGAGTTTTGTTCTATATTGGTGTCTTGTCCAAGTTGTGGTTTGTTGGCCAAAGTCAAGACCACTTCTTGTCCATCGACATTGATTACGAAGCTTTCCATGGTCAATGGGTCACGCTTGACTGGGATCATTAAGCTTGTTGTGCCAAAGCCAAGGCTTAGTTGATTCAGAGAAAAAAGGTTAGGTAATAATTGATGTATTGGCATATATGAGATATATGTTTCGGACTTGGATGTCTCCCTACCGGATCTAGGAATTGGATGAGATCCAATTGATCTTAGAGATCTACCTAGTTAATTATCATACAATTTGTTGGCCAAAGTCAAGATTGTGTGATATTTAACGGGATCCTAGCCCACTAGGAAACACGGTTTCCCGAGTACTCGACAGAGGGTTAGAGGCTCGCCGAAAAATAGTGGGAGGCAAGAATTGAATTTGCAATACTCGTTTAATACTTGCCATACACGCTCAAACAAATATCATTCGTCGTTATGATTTAAATGTCAGTTAGACTAATATTTAAATCGTTGTTTTATTTATAGTTGGACTATATATTCAAACTATTCAATTATAGTTGATTTTATAATTAGATTATAGTAATCAATATAATTGATTTTAATCATTATAATTATTAGTACCTTAATTATTGATTAAATAGTTGGACTATTAAAATCAATATATATTGAAAGATTGGACATTTAAAACATAATCTTGGATTAAAATGTTTAAATGGTTTAATTTTCAAAATGGGAATAATTTCAGGATAGTCCTGGAAATAAATAATAAGTTACTTTATTTGATAAAATAACTTGTTAAGCTGATGAGCGGAAAATATATCAATATTTACCGCCCCTTTAACTTAATATTTTGTTTAGTTTCTCGGGTTTGATGAATGTTTTGATGTGTTTTAGTTTATTTTGCAGATAAAATAATATCGGGTCTCAATGAAATCATTTAGGATGAAATATGGGTCAAATAAGGGCAATTATTGGACTTGATATATTAATTTGGAGATTGGAAACTTGAAAGGGCGTTTTGACGAAGTGCAGTTTTGAAATTCCAGTTTTGCGTATCTGTCGTCTTTTGGGCATAACTTTTTACTCAGATATCGGATTGAGCTGATTCAAGTGCCAGATTAAAGAAGACTCAAAGATCTACAACTTTGAAAGAGAAAATATTTTCGAATTCTGATGATTTCATGACCGAAATTGATGAACCATCCAGAAGTGTGTGGAGTGTAATTATTAAAAGTCATTATCAATCATTTTCAAAGCAAAATATTAATTAATTAATAATTAATAAAAATTATCAAATCAACACCAAACAAGATAAGAAATTATTGGAGCAATTATGGATTTGGTGGAGTAATTAGTGGAGAAATTAATAATGTAATTGGTGGAGAAATTGATTGATGATTTGATGGTGGCAAAATTTTGCCTATAAATACCAAGCCATTTCATTTGTAAAATTCATACTTTCTTCTTTGAAATTCTTAATGATAAATAAGAAGATTGTATCTAGTTTGTTTATTTTTAGTTTTCAGTAATTATTTTCAGTTCGCACTTTCTTTTCTTTACTTTTCAGTTTTTACTTTCCGCAATTTACTTTTACGCACAGTACTTTTCTTTCTTTATTTTTCAGTTTTTACTTTTCAGTAATGAGGAGGTAATTTCCCAAGCTAGGGTGAAAGGTAATTCTTTTACTATTACTATTTAGATTAATCTCCCTTAAAAATAATATATTCACTATTTAAAATACTGATTAATAAAGGATACCGCTATATTGGTCGGTTGGCAATTCAATTTAATCTGGTTTAAAACCTGACTAATCAAGGATACCGCCAGATTGGTCGGTTGGTAAATTTATTTTGGTACCGCCTTTATGGCTGGATTATGGACAAATATTACCGCCTATATGGCTGGTTGGACTTAATTTGACTTAATCAGGATACCGCCAGATTGGTCGGTTGGTAAAATAATATCACAAGTTTTATATTATTTTATGGGAGATATCTAAATTAGTAGTAGTAAAAGTAATTCCTTTTACCTTAGCATTTTATTTTATTTTACTTTTCAGTTTTACTTTATGTCTTTTACTTTTCAGTATTTTTACTTTATGTCTTTTACTTTTAAGTTGTTACTAGTCCTAGTTATGTGTTAGTTATCTGGGGTTGTGATGAATTCTAATATCACCGGTTTATAAGGGGTTATTTTATAGTTTGGGTAATTTAAAGGTTTACTTATTAAATCTTAAGCTTAATGCTTCTTGTTGTCTGATCACCAAATAGATTGATGTGGTAAATCTAAAATGAACTAGACATAGGGATTTTAGGTTTCAGCCTTAGATTTAATAGCCCACGATCTTCCTTAGGATAGAACCCTTTAATAGATTTTCTTACAGGATAGGAATATACCTGTCGGGCGGGGGTAGCCATAATTGGAACTTAAACTTAATGAATCCAGATAATTTGGTTGACATAGACATATGGTTCAATTGGGTTAAACTGGGTATTTGCGTCTGACCATCGACAGAGGCTTTTGCATAATTTAGTGTTCTAGGTTAGTAAACTGATTTATTACACAAACATAAAATAACCACTTCATCTTTTAAATGATATTAGAATGATCACAACCTTAGATCTTAGTGTCTTTTGTTATTTTTCCTTAGTATTTTCTTTTGTTTTTATTTATTTAATTTTGCAAAACCACTTTCAACCAATCAAACAATCATTCTCTTTTCCATTAATTAGATATTTGTAAATAAATAGATTCAATAATTAATAACAACAGTAGGAATTAAGTCCTCGTGGGATCGATATTTTTATACTACTTGAACGATACGTGCGCTTGCGTTATACGTGTGTGTTTACGCCGGTCAAGTTTTTGGCGCCGTTGCCGGGGACTTATATTCTTGAGTTATTAATTTTGAAGCTATCCAATTTACTTGTATCTAATTTTCTTTATCTTTATCTGTAATTTTTATTTTTTTATTGTATTTCAGGTGATTTAAAAATGGAACACTACTGGGAGATTGAAAGATTACGCGCTTTACAAGAAGATACACCCCACATCTGGGAGCAACAGTCCGGTTTTCTGAGGCCTGTTATCCAGCCCAACAATTATCACTGGATGCCAGAACCATCATACTTTCCATCTTATCCACCATCCACCTATTATCCTCAACAAAACGACCATCACCAGAGGAAGAACAATTGATTGATATGCTCAAAATTTTTTCCAAGAAACGAGACGAAAAGTTGGATACAATGCTTGAAACAAGCCTGAAGCAACTTGAAAGTATTCAGAGACAATCAGAATTCATTCAGAGGATGACAAATCAAATGAGACAATTCACAGAAAACCAGGACTACATACCTCAAGAACCAGTTTCAAATGACACTGATGAAGCCTTCAAATACCAATCATTTCACAATGACACTTCAACAGAGGAAGAGGCTGAGCAGTATCAACAACCAGAGGTATCAGTTCAGGAGCCCGAACCGGTAAAGTCTCAATTTGACTTTTATTATTCAGATTCTGACGAGGATGAAGCTGATCTATTTGTACCAACTGCACCAACAACGGAGGATCAAACATTCAATCCTCAAAATGAAGATCTTGGAGCATGTTTTACCATGATGTTTGAAGAATATCTATCTAAACCATCCATTCCAGTCATATCAGAGGATGAAGACCTAATGTCAGAAACATCTTTGCATCCTCTGGTTGGCAATTTTGAAGCATGTATTTCACAGATGACAGATGAAGAGCTGAATACAAAAATTTTACAATTCATCTGTGAAGAAAGGTGGAGCAAGAAGAGCAGAGCAAATGGAGGAGCAAATGTTTGACCTTAATAAAGATCCAGAGCATTCAGGAGAAACATCGCTGTTTTGGGGAGTACAAATCAAAGATATCACCCAGAAGCTTGACAGAATGGAACTTCCATTCCAAGTCAAGCACCATATAAGACCTCCTGATTTTCTTTCTTTCTTTTCAGGAACCACTGGAACAACAAGGAGCAAAAAGTTGGCACGAGCACTGAATGAGATAAAACTCTTTTTGCCATCTTACCGTTGGAAGAGACCCTTCAAAAGCAACGCTCATGGGATTGTCTTTGATAGGACATCCAAAACGACATTGAAACCTCCTTAATAGATAAATTTCAGTCACGTCTGGCTGAAGACGAAAAATTTAGCGCTAGCAGGGAGGCAACCCATGCAATTTGTTGTAATTTGTTTTCATATTTTTGTGTGAACTTTTTAATTTTGTGTGTTATTTTTGTAGGGAAAGGCGCAAACGAAGCATTTTAAGACAGAAGGAATTGTGTTTGGCAATCAAAGATGAAAAACAATTCATTAGCGATGGCTGAATAAGGAATGAAATCTTGAGACACATCTTATGAATTTATACTAAGCGAGTGGCGTATTGCGTACACAATTCCGTTGCCTTAATTATTGCTTTGATTCGCTTTTCTATTGTAATTATCTTTATTTTCGTAGACAGGATCCAGACTTTTTGACCTTTCACGATCTCTTTTGTTGTTTAGCTAAAAATCGTCATTTGGAAGATATTAGTGCTATTATTACTCACCCTTTTTCAGGTACTATAAATTCAGCCCGTCATTGCACTTTTGAAGGCATCCAGAGTTGAAAAAGAAACAAAAAAAAAATGGAAGCCACTTCAAGAAGACGAGTTGAAAACATCTGCGTGTTGTTTTGCGGTAGTAGTAGTGTTGGTACTAAGCCACAATACATAGAGGAGCACAGGAATTGGGTCGAGTCTTAGCAGTAAGGAATATGCACTTAATATATGGCGGAGGAAATCTTGGACTTATGGGGATCGTTTCAAAGGCTGTACAGGAAGGAGGCAGTCATGTTTGGGAATCATCCCAAAACCCTTGGCAGGGCTAATCTTATTGGATCATCAAACGGAGAGGAACTGATCGTGCCAGGTATGTCTGAACGACTGGTAGAAATGATTAACCGTTCTGATGCTTTTATTGCTTTGCCAGGTGGCTTGGGCACATTGGAGGAAATATTTATAGTACTATCTTGGGCGAACCTGAACATACACCAGAAACCGCTTGGACTGCTCAACGTTGATGGATTTTATGATTTTTTTGTGTGTTTCTTGATGATGCTCGGAGAAATGGGTTCGTGTCGAAACCTATGAAAGAACTCCTCTTTACTGCCAGAACTGCTCCGGATCTAATTGACCAACTCATAGCCTATGAACCACAAGTTGACCCTATCATTTCAAAGATAAAATGGTCTGATGATGATCGTGGTAAGAAGCGTCGAATAAATCTGGATCTTAACCTTTAATTTCCTGTAGAATTTCAACTAACCAGGTACGATTTTCTTAACTCTCCTTTTACTCTTTAAGACATTGGGGACAATGTCTCATTTAGGTTTGGGGGTGAGATATAATTAATAGTACTTGTTTGTATTGTGTTTTTATTTTTAGTCCAAAATTTTTCGAAAAATACAAAAAAAAATGAAAAAATTTCAAAAAAAAAATTACAAAAATATTTTGTGTTTTTGTGTTTTTAATTGGACTAAAAAAGTGAAATTGGTAAGAGATAGCCGAGTAAGGAGTTTCCACTCCTGAGACGTATCTCAAGCCTATTTCGAAACAAGTTAATTTTTGTTTATTTCCTTTTGAATTATTTAATTTGTAAATTCTCCATAAAATTGACTAAAATGAATCTTCATATGCTCAGTTGACAGATATTATAAACATACATGGTAACATACAGACATGAACTAAAATTGAAAAGTTTGTAATATTCAGTGCTCTAGTTTAATTGGAAGAAGCATCTTAAAAAAGCAATGGAGTAATAAAAAAAAAAAAAAAAAAAAAAACGTCCGAGATCCGAGTTATTAAGTCTGTAAGGGTGTTTTAACACCTAGTTCCCTAAAACCAACTGGTTTGGGAGTCACTGGCCCAACACTCGCTACATGGATCAAAGATGCTGCAAAAATATATTTATATCTGAAGTCTGGGTAATTAAGTCCGTAGGGGTGTCTTAACACCTGGTGCCCTAAAACCAACTGGTTTGGGAGCCACCGACCCAAAGCTCGCTACATAGATGGAAGATATTGTATATAAATAAAAAATAGAGAAAAATCAAAGAAAAAAATCAGAAAAATGAGAAAAACAATTATTCCATTACTCCAAAAAGGTGTGAAATCTGATAGAACTTTAGGACAAAAATATTACTCTCTTATCAACTGCACTTATGACTGTTGTGGGCAAAAATGAGTTGATTAATATTTTGTTGGCTGTGTATATGGAGAATGGTAAATATAATCGGAGAATTTACTTATTCTGTAATTAGAATGAAACAAAACAACTATTGACTTGGAGTAGAAGTTTCACCTGATTAGTCACTAACTTCTCTTTTCTCTTGTCTTTTTGCTTTTGTGTGCATTAGTTTTACTACCTTTTTACTTTTGTAAAACGTTTGTGGGTATCGTTGCTGTAAGCCCTCACGAGACTATAACTCGTCCACTAGGGACACCTAGGGGTTTAAAGGCTTGTTGCATATGCTAAATGCAACCGTGATCCCTACGAAAGTGGCTTAGTTTAATTTTAATTGTTTCTTGTATTTTATTTTGTTGTTTTGCTCGAGGACTAGCAAAATGTTAGGTTTGGGGGTGTGATGAGCGGAAAATATATCAATATTTACCGCCCCTTTAACTTAATATTTTGTTTAGTTTCTCGGGTTTGATGAATGTTTTGATGTGTTTTAGTTTATTTTGCAGATAAAATAATATCGGGTCTCAATGAAATCATTTAGGATGAAATATGGGTCAAATAAGGGCAATTATTGGACTTGATATATTAATTTTGGAGATTGGAAACTTGAAAGGGCGTTTTGACGAAGTGCAGTTTTGGAAATTCCAGTTTTGCGTATCTGTCGTATTTTGGGCATAACTTTTTACTCAAATATCGGATTGAGCTGATTCAAGTGCCAGATTAAAGAAGACTCAAAGATCTACAACTTTGAAAGAGAAAATATTTTCGAATTCTGATGATTTCAAGACCGAAATGATGAACCATCCAGAAGTGTGTGGAGTGTAATTATTAAAAGTCATTATCAATCATTTTCAAAGCAAAATATTAATTAATTAATAATTAATAAAAATTATCAAATCAACACCAAACAAGATAAGAAATTATTGGAGCAATTATGGATTTGGTGGAGTAATTAGTGGAGAAATTAATAATGTAATTGGTGGAGAAATTGATTGATGATTTGATGGTGGCAAAATTTTGCCTATAAATACCAAGCCATTTCATTTGTAAAATTCATACTTTCTTCTTTGAAATTCTTAATGAATAAATAAGAAGATTGTATCTAGTTTGTTTATTTTTAGTTTTCAGTAATTAATTTTCAGTTTCGCACTTTCTTTTCTTTACTTTTCAGTTTTTACTTTCCGCAATTTACTTTTACGCACAATACTTTTCTTTCTTTAATTTTTCAGTTTTTACTTTTCAGTAATGAGGAGGTAATTTCCCAAGCTAGGGTGAAAGGTAATTCTTTTACTATTACTATTTAGATTAATCTCCCTTAAAAATAATATATTCACTATTTAAAATACTGATAATAAAGGATACCGCATATTGGTCGGTTGGCAATTCAATTTAATCTGGTTTAAACCTGACTAATCAAGGATACCGCCAGATTGGTCGGTGGTAAATTTATTTTGGTACCGCCTTTATGGCTGGATTATGGACAAATATTACCGCCTATATGGCTGGTTGGACTTAATTTGACTTAATCAGGATACCGCCAGATTGGTCGGTTGGTAAAATAATATCACAAGTTTATATATTATTTTATGGGAGATATCTAAATTAGTAGTAGTAAAAGTAATTCCTTTTACCTTAGCATTTTATTTTATTTTACTTTTCAGTTTTTACTTTATGTCTTTTACTTTTCAGTATTTTTACTTTATGTCTTTTACTTTTAAGTTGTTACTAGTCCTAGTTATGTGTTAGTTATCTGGGGTTGTGATGAATTCTAATATCACCGGTTTATAAGGGGTTATTTTATAGTTTGGGTAATTTAAAGGTTTACTTATTAAGTCTTAAGCTTAATGCTTCTTGTTGTCAGATCACCAATAAGATTGATGTGGTAAATCTACAATGAACTAGACATAGGGATTTTAGGTTTCAGCCTCAGACTTAATAGCCCACGATCTTCCTTAAGGATAGATAACCCTTTAATAGATTTCCTTACAGGATAGGAATATACCTGTCGGGCGGGGGTAGCCATAATTGGAACTTAAACTTAATGAATCCAGATAATTTGGTTGACATAGACATATGGTTCAATTGGGTTAAACTGGGTATTTGCGTCTGACCATCGACAGAGGCTTTTGCATAATTTAGTGTTCTAGGTTAGTAAACTGATTTATTACACAAACATAAAAAACCACTTCATCTTTTAAATGATATTAGAATGATTCACGACCTTAGATCTTAGTGTCTTTTGTTATTTTTCCTTAGTATTTTCTTTTGTCTTTTTATTTATTTAATTTTGCAAAACCACTTTCAACCAATCAAACAATCATTCTCTTTTCCATCTAATTAGATATTTGTAAATAAATAGATTCATAATTAATAACAACAGTAGGAATTAAGTCCTCGTGGGATCGATATTTTTATACTACTTGACGATACGTGCGCTTGCGTTATACGTGTGTGTTTACGCCGGTCACCCGTGAGTTATCTTCCAAACTACATCGGATTAGGAGAAGCATAGCATGGGGAGGTTTCTGCCCTCATAGCTTTTGCAGACTCCAGAGCCGCACAGTATGGAGAGGTTTCTGCCCTCACCGATCCGTAGCCCGGCTAGTCGGGACGCTGAATTATAAGGTTCAGAATTGTGTTTTAGGAGGCACCAGGCAGGATGCTGCCTCAGGACACCCGAGTTGTTATCTTTTTTGGGTCTGTGTGGAGTATGTGCTAAGTCACCTCCGATGTACTAACCTTGTCATGTTTCCACATTTTTTTTGCTGATGCCCAGTAAAGAGACGCCTGCACCGGGATCTGCGGAGCTCGGAGGTTGAAATTTCTTTCCTCGCGATTAAGTCTCATTTGTTCCCCCAGCTCGGGGCTGGATTCGTTCCACCGAGGCTATTTGTTCCACCAGCTCGGGGCTGGATTAGTTCTACCGAGGCTATTTGTTCCACCAGCTCGGGGCTGTGTTTATCCCGGCGAGGCCATACGTATTGCTAGCTCGGGGTCGGGTTACGTCCCACCGAGTGGATCATAATCAACGTGGGGTCAAAGATATTCCCCACGGATAGGTGACAGAATCCTCGATGACATAGCACATGAGGATGACTGGGATGACTTGATCGACAGTCGGAGTGATTCTCTTTGTAGCTCCTGAAAACGACCGCCGGCCGGTTAATCAACACACACCCGACTTTATAGTTCCCAGTACCAACTAGTACGCTCGTTGAAACCAAGAATTGGGGGACAGATGTTGATGGTGTTTTTTATGACAAAGTGTTAGAACAGTATAGCAAGAGCAGAGATGGAATTTCTCCTTTTGAATGGACGAGTGTTCAGAGGGTATTAATTACTCCTCGGCCATGCATGGTAGCTCGGTTCATTTCTACTTTTCCTCCTAGATCAGGATGATGAGTCGGATATTTTGGGTCATGTCAGAAGTAGTTGGGGTAGTTCGACATACGGTTTGACCATGCTCATGAAGTCCGACGTGTGATCATGACTGTTTGGACTTTTCTCTCTGACATGTAATATCATACAAGAGATCTTTACAGGCTGTCATCATTAATGGTGAAGTGTGGTAGTGTAGAAAATGGCGTGATGTGACAGGAAGTCAGATGGCATGTTTGCTTTTGGTGAGGCAGTTAGGGTAGAGAGCCCGTCAATTCGCCGGAAATCTGCATGGCTGACGTCATAGAAATATGGGAATAGTGTTGTTTTTTCCTTAGTATATAAAGGGAGGGTAATCTCATTTGTAAGGGTTAGAAAAAACTTCGTTTAAAACGTTACTTGTGAAAACACTACAAAAAAAAAGCTCGGTTTTCTTTAGACCACCCTTGAAAAGAGGTCGGCCGAGTTCGATTTGGTAATAAAAGTAACAACCTACTTTGTGCCCGTGGACGTAGGTTGGGACCACCCCGCCGAACTACGTAAAACCCTCTTGTTAATTTTGTGTTTACCTTGTCTTTTGCCAAATTTGTCTTTGGTCCCCCATAACCAAACAAATTCACGGTTGAGTGAGGATTATCCCGGGAGCGTTATCCAAAACTGCCACTGGAACAAAAATCACCCGTCAACATACCCAAAAGGAGGTGAATTGGGTAATGGCATAATATTGCGGAATAAAAAATCTTTTCGATTTTACGCTACTAAGTTAGTAGTTTTACCAATTTAGCTTAGGTCAAGTTTCTCAATCACAAATATTCCCAAATTCAAGTTAATAAATAATATGCAAATATAAAATAAATTTACGATAATTAAAAGAGTGAGGGTTAGAGAAATTGACACTGATGATTTATAGTGGTTCGGCCAACAATATGTTGGAAATCTAATAACCATGTCCCAAGATCAAAACAAGCAAAATATATATATAAGAATGAACTATATTGAAGTAATGGCGGAAACAATACTCACAAAAAGATGCGGATGCGTTGATGAAGCAAAACTTTCTCCTTTGTGCAGTGGAGGATTCGGCCAAGCAGAAAAGAGAAGCTCCAAGCTTTAATTGATCCTTCCAAGCTCTAAGATGAGTTTCCCATAACACCTTGTATGATCCCTTGATGGTGCTAGCCAAAGATGTGTTTTTATGTTCCAAACAAACACAAATCTTCAAGCTTTTTGCAACAAAAACCTGAAAAATGGAGAGCTAAGAAACTGTCACAGTTTCGGTAATAAGAGAGGGAGAGAAGTATTTGATTTTTGTCTCAAAAATCAATTTATATTTATGTCATAATTATATTAAATAATAATATACTTATGACACAAACCATGTAAAGGCTTAGAGTGTCTAACACTCAATTTCCATGCAATACCTTTGAGTGCTTTGTACACTATCTTCATGCAATACATCTTGATTAAATAATGCAAATAATGACAAGTGTCATGTGGGCCCCACACGTTTCCAAATGAAAGTGGGCCCACGTGCACTCACGCGTTCGGGTTCGATATTTCCGAAATACCGAGCTTACGTCGCGACGTTAATTAAATCGAATTTAAATAAATAATTGCGCCTAGCGAAATTATTATTTACGTCGCTAACGAATTAATTCTAAATTAACTCGTTTGCCCGAATTAAAATCTAATTTCATTTCGCGTCGAAATCGAATTCCGATTATTATATCGAATATAATAATTTTACGATTAATTCTAAATTAATCGTTCTCTCTCTTTTTATAGTACTTTATCCAAGATAAAGTCTCTCCGTAATTAATCCAAGATTAATCGAGTTTGAATCATACGTCATCGGTGAATCTTCGGGAAGCGACCCAAGAGACCTCTAGATATGTTGGCAGTAAATCCGGTTGTCGAACTATTCGAACACGTACGTACCAAGTACTACGTTTTTACCGATTTACAAGACAAGGTTAGCTTCTAGCAAAACGCCATGCCTACCCAATTCTCTAGAAATATTCTTACTGGAATATTAGATCTATGACAGGCGTAGTATACCGTAGTATAGTGTATATCGAACCAGTATCGGATGATCACATGTAAGGCCTGGGGCTGGATATGTGTCTGCCCCGTACGATACACATATCGGACATCAAGCAACCAGTCTCTTTGAATCGGATAATCCTGACCTAGTCATATTATCCCGATGGTTGCAACCATTATAGAGTACTAGTTCTGTATCCCTCGCGATCATCATCTCCATATGTCTGAAGTGATACTTCCATCTTGACATCACACCCAGTACACTACGATTCTCGATAAACCCAGAAGAGGTATACACAGAACTCGTTAAAGCCCTGGACCACCAAACCTAAATTTTACCGATTGTCGTAAGTACTAGCGATGCAAATCTCAGGTTAAGATCATATGCACCTACCCTGAAGCGGACTCCCATAGACACGCAGACATACTACCAATGGGACTCCGTGGGGTCTATCTAGAGCGAAGCTGTTTTCCGTACCATCGGTAAAACACAACCTCCTACCGCACTTGCATAAGTATCCAATACTTAAATATATGAGAACTATGCCGTTGTGCCCTTACAACATGCACAAGTGCAGTACTAGTCTATTCCGCATTATCGATGTCCAATCTCGATAATACTACGACTAGGGATATTTAATGATTAAACCTTTATGGATTGATACTGTCTCATATCATCACAATCCGGAACTAATCATAGGGACTTTTACCATTTATATATCAAAGTAAATAAATTACAAAACGGTAAAAGGCAATTTCATTACTACATAGTTAATTTTGTACAATAATACAATATCATTTACAAAATAGTGACGCTATGGGTCATTACTGTCTAACAATCTCCCACTTGGCCTATAGCCAGTCACTCAAGCATCTAATACCTGAACTATGTACATGTCGCTCAAACTTTTCCCGAGGAATAGCCTTCGTCAGCGGATCTGCAATATTATCCTCTGATGCGATCTTCTCGATCTACACATCGCCACGATGTATGATCTCTCGAATCAGATGGAATCGTCGAAGAACATGTTTGGATCGTTGATGAGACCTTGGTTCCTTAGCCTGTGCTATAGCCCCGCTATTGTCACAATACAATGGAACGGGCTCAGCTGCTAACGGAACTACTCCTAATCCAATTAGGAATTTTCGGATCCAAACTGCCTCTTTTGCTGCCTCAGCTGCTGCAATGTACTCCGCTTCAGTCGTTGAATCGGCAACAGTATCTTGCTTGGAAGATTTCCAGCTCACTGCTCCGTTATTCAAGCAAAATATGTACCCGGTTTGCGACTTAAAGTCGTCTCTGTCGGTTTGGAAACTTGCATCGGTATACCCAGATACCTCAAGTTCTCCATCTCCATAGATTAAGAAAACATCCTTAGTTCTTTTAAGATACCTAAGGATATTCTTAACCGCCATCCAGTGATCCTGTCCTGGATCGGCCTGATATCGACTGCACATGCTCAAAGCATAGGACACATCAGGTCGTGTACATATCATGGCATACATGATCGATCCGACTGCCGAGGCGAACGGAGTCCGACTCATGTTGTCTCTCTCATCTTGTGTTTTAGGACACATGTCCCTAGATAGAAAGACGCCATGTGATGTTGGCAACAGTCCCTTCTTGGACTGATCCATGTTGAATCTCTTCAACACTTTATCAATATATGTACTCTGGGAGAGTCCAAGTAGCCTTCTAGATCTATCCCGGTAGATCTTTATTCCTAGAATAAAAGCTGCTTCTCCCAGATCTTTCATGGAGAATTTCAATGAAAGCCAAGCTTTCACCGACGTTAACATGGGAATGTCATTGCCTATAAGCAATACATCGTCGACATAAAGGACAATAAAAGTCAGTGCACTCCCACTAACCTTCTTATATACACAAGGATCATCTACGTTTTGAATGAAATCATATTCTTTTATGACCTCATCAAAACGTTGGTTCCATGACCTCGATGCTTGCTTCAGTCCATAAATGGACCGATTTAACTTACAAACCTTGTTTGCAAGTCTTGGTGCGATAAAACCGTCAGGTTGTTGCATATAAACATCCTCCAACAGGTTTCCGTTAAGGAAAGCGGTTTTAACGTCCATCTGCCATATTTCGTAATCGTAATATGCAGCTATTGCAAGCATTATCCGAATGGATTTAATCATGGCAACGGGTGAGAAAGTTTCGTCATAATCAACTCCAAGTTGTTGACGATACCCCTTCGCTACGAGCCTAGCTTTGTACGTTTGAACGTTGCCATCCATGTCTGTCTTCTTTTGAAGACCCATTTGCATCCAATAGGTTTTACGCCTTCTGGTGCATCAACCAGTGTCCAAACTTGGTTGGTATACATGGAATCCATTTCGGCCTTCATGGCTTCTTGCCATAAAGTGGATTCGATACCCTGTATCGCTTCCTCATACGTAGCCGGTTCAGTATCCTCAATAAGATTAATATCTACATGAGGTGAGATCAGGAATCCATACCTCTCAGGTATTACCCTGACTCTCTCCGACCTACGTAGTCCTTGTGTAACTGAAGATTGTGGTTCAGTCTCATCCTGGATGGACTGTTCATGTTCCGTTCTTGATTCAATGCCAGGAACAGTATCACTACGACTTTCATCGAGTTCTACTTTCCTCCCACTAAACACTGCATTTAGGAATTCCTTCTCAAGGAAAACCGCATGTAGAGCAACAAATACTTTGTTCTTTTGGGTTATAGAAGTAATATCCTTTGGTTTCCTTAGGATATCCAACAAATAGGCATTTATCTGATTTGGGTTCAAGTTTGGTACCTTCCAAACGTTTGACGTATGCCCAGCAACCCCAAATCTTCAGGAATGAGAAACCTGGTTTCTTTCCTGTCCATATCTCATACGGAGTCTGTTCAACAGACTTTGACGGAACCCTATTCAAAATAAGAATTGCACTTTCTAATGCATGTCCCCATAAGGATATAGGCAGCTCAGTGCGACTCATCATCGACCTTACCATATCAAGCAAGGTACGGTTTCTCCGTTCAGACACACCATTTAATTGTGGTGTTCCAGGAGGAGTCCATTGTGAAAGAATACCATATTCTTTCAAGTAATCTTGAAACTCATTACTTAAGTATTCGCCACCACGGTCCGACCGTAATGTATTAATACTCTTGCCTGTTTGTTTTTCAACTTCGTGTCGAAACTCTTTGAATTTCTCAAAAGTTTCCGACTTGTGCATCATTAGATACACATAACCATAACGTGATGCATCATCCGTAAAGGTTACGAAGTATCGATATCCACCTCTAGCCTGGCTAGACATGGGCCCACAAACGTCACTATGAACGAGGGCTAACAGTTCAGTGGCACGTTCACCTTTACCACTAAAAGGTGATTTAGGCATTTTGCCTAATAAACAAGATTCGCAGACGTCATATGAATTTGGATCAAATCCGTCCAAGTACCCACTCTTCGAAAGTGTGGATATGCGAGTCTTGTTGATGTGTCCCAGACGACAATGCCACAAATAAGTTTCTTCTTTTGGATTACTCATTTTGAGCCTTTTGTTTGTTATTTTACATTTTGGAGATTCATTTATATTCAAAATATAAAGACCATTATTTGCATCAGCACTGCAAATTTCTGCATCATTCATATATAAATAACACCTGGTGTTTTTAAATACAAAAGTGTACCCTGTTTGGGTTAACAAAGATACAGAAATAATATTCCTAGTTAAACTAGGAACAAAATAACAGTCATATAGTTTAAGTACATGCCCCGAGGGCAGTTCCAAAACAAAAGTGCCTACGGCCAAAACAGCAACAGAAGTTCCATTTCCAACTCGTAGATCTACCTCCCCCGAAGCCAGTCTCCTGCTATCATGCAGATCCTGCACATCAGTACAAATATGAGAACCACAGCCAGAATCAAAAATCCAATTTTTATTAAGACTGGAAGTAGTCATATTTATCTCAATAACAAACATACCTGAGGCCGGAGCCTTGCCCGCCTGTATGTCCTCCTTATGTCCCTTGTTTATGCGGCAGTCACGCTTCCAGTGACCTCTCTTGCCGCATTTCAGGCAAACATCTTGAGACTTGTCCCTTGGCTTCCCAGAAGCCTTTGTTGACTTGGCCTTGCCTTTGTTCTTATGCTTTTTCTTCTTAACACCCCCAGTTGCCTTGAGCCCAGCTTTCGGCGTTTGAGATGTTGTTGCAAAGTGCGCCTCGCGCTTGTTGCCTTTCAGAAGTTCTTTCTCTGACTCCTTGAGAATTGACAACAACTCTCCAAGAGTGTCATCCGAATTCATCAGTTTGTAGTTGATGACAATCTGTTTCCAAGTATCGGGTAGTGACTGTAAAGTACATCTATAGCCAGCTCAGCCTCAAGACTATACCCATATTAGCCAATTCATCAATATCGGCTATCATTTGAGTCCCATGGACCTCAACAGAACTACCATCAGTCATACGGGAGCGAAAGATTTTCTTCACTAACTCGTACCTCGCCATCCGCTTATTAGTGCGGTGAAGATCTTGCAATCTTGCCATCATATTATAAGGATCCAAGTCCCTATTTTGGCGGCGAAAGTGTTGAGTCATTGAAGCAAGCATGATCGACTGAGCCGTGTCACTATCATCACTGTGAGTTTTCCATAACTCCAGCTCAAGTGGCTCAGTGGGCTTAGGCCCGAGAGGTCTTTGTATCGTATACAGTATCCTCTCCGCCCCAAGGACTATCCTTAGGTTCATTTCCCAGTCAGCGAAGTTGGTGCCCTTAAAGACATTATCACCCATGATTATGTCACGGACATTTCCTTGTTTGCCATCTTAACTACGATAGTCTAACTATCTAGTTAACGATAAATGGGTACAGTCAAACTGTTACATAAAAAAAATAACATTTTATTAGTCCAACTAATGTTAAAAAATTGACGAAATAAATTTTGTAAGCGCGTAAAGCTAAGTATCTGAATGAAATTGCAAACTCAATACTAGCCTCCCACTATTTTCTACAAGTCTCTAACCCTCTGTTGAGTACTCGGGAAATCCAATTTCCTAGTGGGCTAGGATCCCGTTAAATAACACACAACCTTGACTTTGGCCAACAAGTTGTATGATATTTAACTAGGTAGATCTCGAAGATCAATTGGATCCCATCCAATTCCTAGATCCGGTAGGTGGACATCCAAGTCCGAAACATATATATCTAATACATACGTCAATGTATCCAATACATTTTCCTAACCATTTCCTCTGAATCAACTAAGCCTTGGCTTTGGCACAACAAACCTAATGATTCCAGTTAAGCGGGACCCATTGACAAGGAAAGTTTCGTAATCAATGTCGATGGACAAGAAGTGATCTTGACTTTGGCCAACAAATCACAACTTGGACAGGACACCGATGTGGAACAAAACTCTCATGATTCAAACACATCCTCAATTGACAAAGGTCTTGACTTTGGCCAACAAACCAATGCCAATTTCGGATCTTGAGAAAGAATCATTCAACGGAAGGAAAATCGCTTAATATTGTTTGAGGGATTTTTCGCGTAATTGGCAACCAATTAATTTATCTTTGTTAGGTCTCATCATCATACACCCTTAAGCATGCTTCTAAAACATCATAAAGCGCGTAAAGTAAAGTAATAGTGATATGCGGATGGATATATAAACAACTTGTTCCTAGAACAAATCACTCCCTTTCCTCTCCCCGCTAGCACTATTCTACTTCTACCCAATTACATAATACAATAAGAGAAACCTCATTTACATTGAGGGGAATTAGGTGAGAAGAGAATACAAAGAGATAAAGAGATAAGGCTGGACTCGCAGGTCCAATTTATAAATTCCAAATTTACAATAATTTCTAAAATTACCCTTCCCTCTAATATCCATCCGATATACACTATTCATACAACACATCCACATTCATTCATTCATTCAAGGCATGTTATACAACCAATCAAATCCAATTAATTAGTCTTTAATTAGGTGACAATACAATGTTCAAACAATTGTTTGCATTTGCGCGAGTCCAACTCGTTTTGAGAATAAATACATATGGTATGAATTCACGAATTATATCGAACTACTCGTTAAATCCAATTCAAGTCGTATTCAATACTAATCCTTTTATTTAATTCTAAATAAAATATACACTTTTATTGTGCTTTTATAACTTAGATTCCAAATCTAGTACTATTGGGTCTCAAAGCCCAACTAACATCTAATGTCCGTTTAATTAAAGTCCGATGGGCTTTCTATTGATTTCATTAGGCTTGGGCCTTGGTCAATGTGGGTCAAACCCAATTTCCAAGCCCAATAAGGAATCACCCTCATTTGCCTTAAAATCAATATCAAGCCCATAAGGCCCAATTAAACATAAAAGCCCATTTATTACATTTGGACTTAAATGGTGTGATTTAGGTCCATTTTGGATCCAATCCAAATGGTCCAAATCTACTTGGCCCAACCAAGCCCATTTATGACCAAATATAATAGTTTTAGGCCCAATTCCAATTTAAGCCCAATTAACTAAATTTTAAAATTCCAAATTTTATAACTTAATTAATTAAAGTGTATTTTCATGATTAATCCTTTAAATCAATATTCCCAAAATATCAAATTAATCTATTAATCATATTTTTATCTTAAATACATGTCCAACATTATTTAATCAAAAAATCAAGTCCCTAATCATCATCAAGCATTCGGCCAAGGTGATTAATATGGTTCCGATTTCGTTTTCAATCCAATCAAGTTACAAATGATCATCTCCATATTATTTCAAGTCATCCAATGTCTTAAAATTAAAAAATCATCTAGTCCACATGCTTGCATGTATTCGGCCAAGCCTCATTGGGGTTGGAAAAATTAATCCAATTTATTTTCCATGAAATTGATGATGTATAATCCATTTAACATACATCTAAGCATATTTAATCAAGCAAACTCATCAAATCATGCTTCAAACAATTTTCCCCAAATAACATCCTAATATATTTGCATGCATTTTTAGGCTCAATGATACCATTGTTGGAAATCTAATAACCATGTCCCAAGATCAAAACAAGCAAAATATATATATAGAATGAACTATATTGAAGTAATGGCGGAAACAATACTCACAAAAACGGATTGTGGATGCGTTGATGAAGCAAAACTTCTCCTTTGTGCAGTGGAGGATTCGGCCAAGCAGAAAAGAGAAGCTCCAAGCTTTAATTGATCCTTCCAAGCTCTAAGATGAGTTTCCCATAACACCTTGTATGATCCCTTGATGGTGCTAGCCAAAGATGTGTTTTTTAGTTCCAAACAAACACAAATTCTTCAAGCTTTTTGCAACAAAAACTGAAAAATGGAGAGCTAAGAAACTGTCACAGTTTCGGTAATAAGAGATGGAGAGAAGTATTTGATTTTTGTCTCAAAAATCAATTTATATTTATGTCATAATTATATTAAATAATAATATACTTATGACACAAACCATGCAAAGGCTTAGAGTGTCTAACACTCAATTTCCATGCAATACCTTTGAGTGCTTTGTACACTATCTTCATGCAATACATCTTGATTAAATAATGCAAATAATGACAAGTGTCATGTGGGCCCCACATGTTTCCAAATGAAAGTGGGCCCACGTGCACTCACGCGTTCGGGTTCGATATTTCCGAAATACCGAGCTTACGTCGCGACGTTAATTAAATCGAATTTAAATAAATAATTGCGCCTAGCGAAATTATTATTTACGTCGCTAACGAATTAATTCTAAATTAACTCGTTTGCCCGAATTAAAATCTAATTTCAATTTCGCGTCGAAATCGAATTCCGATTATTATATCGAATATAATAATTTTACGATTAATTCTAAATTAATCGTTCTCTCTCTTTTTATAGTACTTTATCCAAGATAAAGTCTCTCCGTAATTAATCCAAGATTAATCGAGTTTGAATCATACGTCATCGGTGAATCTTCGGGAAGCGACCCAAGAGACCTCTAGATATGTTGGCAGTAAATCCGGTTGTCGAACTATTCGAACACGTACGTACCTAGTACTACGTTTTTACCGATTTACAAGACAAGGTTAGCTTCTAGCAAAACGCCATGCCTACCCAATTCTCTAGAAATATTCTTACTGGAATATTAGATCTATGACAGGCGTAGTATACCGTAGTATAGTGTATATCGAACCAGTATCGGATGATCACATGTAAGGCCTGGGGCTGGATATGTGTCTGCCCCGTACGATACACATATCGGACATCAAGCAACCAGTCTCTTTGAATCGGATAATCCTGACCTAGTCATATTATCCCGATGGTTGCAACCATTATAGAGTACTCGTTCTGTATCCCTCGCGATCATCATCTCCATATGTCTGAAGTGATACTTCCATCTTGACATCACACCCAGTACACTACGATTCTCGATAAACCCAGAAGAGGTATACACAGAACTCGTTAAAGCCCTGGACCACCAAACCTAAATTTTACCGATTGTCGTAAGTACTAGCGATGCAAATCTCAGGTTAAGATCATATGCACCTACCCTGAAGCGGACTCCCATAGACACGCAGACATACTACCAATGGGACTCCGTGGGGTCTATCCAGAGCGAAGCTGTTTTCCGTACCATCGGTAAAACACAACCTCCTACCGCACTTGCATAAGTATCCAATACTTAAATATATGAGAACTATGCCGTTGTACCCTTACAACATGCACAAGTGCAGTACTAGTCTATTCCGCATTATCGATGTCCAATCTCGATAATACTACGACTAGGGATATTTAATGATTAAACCTTTATGGATTGATACTGTCTCATATCATCACAATCCGGAACTAATCATAGGGACTTTTACCATTTATATATCAAAGTAAATAAATTACAAAACGGTAAAAGGCAATTTCATTACTACATAGTTATTTTGTACAATAATACAATATCATTTACAAAATAGTGACGCTATGGGTCATTACTGTCTAACACAATACCTACGTCTACTCTTTCAAGCCGCACTTGAAGCTTTCCACTATGTCAAGTTGAATCCACAACATACAAGGAAGTTTTTCGTGGTTCACTTCAAACCAAGAGTTTTGGTCCTTAGGTTCACCACAAAACTTTACAAAAGAGTTTTCCAATAGCTCACCTCAAACCTTTACGATGAATTTTGTTCTTAGGCTCACTCACAACCTTTACACAGATACCCTTTGAGTATACCCACTCAACAAGGGATTTCTCAACAAAATATTTGAGATATGAAGATTTTACAACTCACTTGGGCACTCACAAAAGATAAGAGGATTAAAGATTGTGAGTTTCCAACCCAAGTATCACAAGCTCACTAAATGTGTATGAAGGTGAGGTGTGTTGAGCTTTGATTATGATGAGAGTGTATGATGATGAAATTTGAGTTACTCTCAATTGTTTCCTTAGAGAAAATGTATGAAGGTGTTAGAAGTTGACAAAAACGAAATTGGGGCTCAATCTATAGTGAAGGTGAAAAACTGTCATAGCTCTCTAACTGAGACTGGTATGCCGGTCTATATGGGCCGGTATGTTGGTCCTGTAAAAAATAACGGTTATATTACCATTGAAGATTTAAGCATAATATCGGATTACTGATCGATATGAAAGCCGGTATGCTGGTTAGCTTACTAGTATGGGGATCGGTATGATCCGTCTCTGTTCCAATAGCTGTGCAAACTCCAGATAATCGGTATGAGAGACCAGTATGGAGTAGCCCAGTTCCAGAGAGCATGTAAATTTGTCCAAGGCAAAGCAGGGTCATCGGTATGCCGGTGTGGGAGACCGGTATGCCAGTCTCAGTGCAGAAATCTCAAGATATGAAGGTTAAAACCATTTTGCACATAAACCTAATGCATTTAAATGAATGTGAATGAATCCTATGAGCTTAGAGTACTTGAATTATAAACTCACTTAAATGAGAGCCATGAGCTATAAGTGAAATTACCTACAAACACACACAACAAACACAACTCTATATACCCAAGAAGAGGGAGAATTGGGTAATGACCTAATTTTACGAAATTAAAATTCTTATCGATTTTATGCTACTAAGTTAGTAATTTATCAAGCTTATGAATCAATTCCTCAATCATAATACATTACCAATATGCAAGTCACTAATTAATATACAAATATAAAAATAAACTTGCGAAAATTAAAAGTTAAATGATTGAGAAATTTACACCGGTGGTTTATAGTGGTTCGGACAATAATGCCTACGTCCACTACTCCAAGCTGCGCTTGAAGCTTTCCACTAAGTTGAATTCATAATTTACATCGAGTTTTTCGTGGCTTACTCGTAACCAAGATTTTTTGTCCCCTAGGTTCATCCTAAAATTTTACAGCAAAAGTTTTGCAATGGTTCACTCTCAAATATTTACAATGAGTTTTATCCCTCGGCTTACTCACAACCTTTATACAAATTACCATTTTGAGTATACCCACTCAACAAGGGATTTCACTACCATAATTGTTTAAGATATTAAGATTAAAGTACAACTTGGGCACTCACAAAAGATAAGAAGATTAAGATTGTGAGTTACTAACCTAAGAATACTAAGCTCACTATAAATGATATGAAGGTGTAGTGTGTGAGCTTGATGATTAGAGTGTATGATTATGAAGGTTTAGTAAAACTCTCTGTTTTTTCCTTAGTAAAATTATATGAAGGTTGGAAAAGTTTGGCAAAAATGAAATTGGGGTTCTATTTAAAGAGAATGTGAAAGACTGCATCTGCTCTCTGTCTGAGACTGGTATGCTGGTCTCAGAGGCCTATATATCTGTCCAGTAAAACATAATGACTATATTACTGTTGAAGATTAAAGCGCAATACCGGATTACTTACCAGTATGGAGGCCGATATGCATGTTAGTTTACCGATATGGGGACCGGTATAAACTATCTCGGTTCTAGTGGCTGTACAAACTCCAGCTTACCGGTATGGAGTAGCCCGGTTCTAGAGAGCATGCAAATCTACCCAAGGCAGAGCAAGGTCATTGGTATGTCGGTCTCAGTGCAGAAAATGTAGAATTTGAAAGTTGAAAACATTTTACACATAACCCTAATGCATCTAAATGAATGTGCATATGTCCTATGAGCTTAGAGACTTAAATTATTAACTCACTTACAAATAGAGCCCTAAGCTAAGACCACATAAGATCTCTTTAATAGACGCTTGGGTCTTCACATCCATTTTGCTCTTCACGACCAATTGCTTCAACATCTTTTGTAATTTTCGCGATTGCGCATCGAAGTCTTCCATATTTTTATCAAAATCCATCTTAAGTGCTATGGCACTATCAATCTCCCCATTTTGATGATGACAACCTTTAAAACTTGTGAGCTTTGGTAGTTCCAAATTTATTGATGATTATTTCTCCCCCTCAATATTAGCTCACCTTTAACATATGATTGTCTTCAATATAAATTTATAAAGCTTAGACAAATATATTAGTATAATTTGCTCCCCCTTGATACAAGGGTGAGGAAAACACAAGTTTTAATCTCATTACCGGTATGGGAGATCGGTATGGAGTATTCCGGTTCCATAGAACATGTAAAGCTGCCCAAGACAGAGCAGGGTCACCGATATACCGGTATGGGGGACCGATATGCTGGTCTTAGTGCAGGAAATGGAGAATTCGAAAGTTGGAAATATTTTTCCTATAACCCTAATGCATCTAAATGAATGTGCATATGTCCTATGAGCTTAAAGACTTAAATTACCAACTCATTTATAAAGAGAGCCCAAAGCTAAGACCACATAAGATTTTTTTCAATAGCCTCTTGAGTCTTCACATCCATTTTTCTCTTCACGACTAATTGCTACGATATATTTTTCTAATGTCCGCTAATGCGCGTTAAAGTATTCCATGTTACATCATCAAAATTCATCTTGAGTGTTATGGCACCAACTGTTGGGGCGGAAGTGGGATCCCTAGGTCGGATCAGTGCCCCTTGCAATGAAAGTGGGTCTAAATCATGGATATCAAATATAAGTGTATTTTTAAATTATTTTATAGAATACTAATTTTTTTACGAGTCCGTAGGAAAAAACGAGGACCAAATCGAAGTCCGAAAACTCTGAAACAGAGAAAATGAAGTTTCAGCGCTCATGGGCAATAGCTCTCGTCGCGTTGCGACACCCAAGGGTTAGCGTTGTGACACCCAATCTAAGAGAGCTCGGCGTCGCGACGCCCAGGGATTAGCATTGTGACTCCCGCAACTCTGAGAGTTGAGTGTCGCGATGCCAGATATCAGTGTCGCGATGCTGCACTGTGTAAAATATTGGCAAAAAGCATTTTTGCCTTTAATTCAATTCTAAACATTTCCAATGTTCTCCAAACACTTAAATACACCTAAAAATATAATTTTAACATCAAAAAAAATATCAACACATGTTATACAATAAACATATTGTTGGACAATTATGACCCATAGCGTCACTATTTGTACAAATCATAGTGTTATTGTACAAATTAACTATGTGACAAAGGAGATTGCACTCTTATCATTTGTGATTAGATCACCTAGATATATAAATGATAGGAGGTCCCTATTATTTGTTCCTGGAAGGAGAATGATATGAGACAGTATCAGTCCACGAAGGATAAATCATTAAATATCCCTAGTCAGAGTATTATCGAGATTGGACATCGATAAATACGTAAAAGACTAGTATTACACTTGTGCGCGTTGTGAGGGCACAACGGCATAGTTCTCATATATTTGGGTATAAGATACTCATGCAAGTGTAATAGGAGGTTGTGTTTTACCGATGGTACGGGAAATAGCTTCGCTCTGGATAAACCCCTCGGAATTCCATTGGTAGTATGACTATGTGTCTATGGAAGTCTGAAATCAGGGTAGGTGTATTTGGTCTTAACCTGAGACTTGCACCGCTAATACTTGCGACAATCAATATACTTTGGTTGAGGTCATCCAGTACTTTAACAGGTTCTGTGTACGCCAATACTGGGTATATTGAGAATCGTAGTGTGTTGGGTGTGATGTTAAGACGGAAGTGTCACTCCAGTCATATGGAGATGATGGTCACGTAGGATACGGTACTGGTTCTCTTAAGTACTGCAGTCATCGGGATAATATGACTAGGTCATAGTTATCCGA
>SKCR01048949.1:0-49669 GCA_019454045.1 Zanthoxylum bungeanum
ACGATTTCGCCCGAACCGCGCTTCTGCTGCGCCCTTCACCCAAAACCCCAACAATCGAGTATCTAGTTCCACATATTTTGAGAAGCATTTTTTCAGCTACATTGAGGCTGTTTGCACAAATATTCACATGAGTCTTGTATAGTGTGCCGTAAACATGTTTTCGGTCGACAACCATGGCACCTTTTGTCATTCTTTATATTCTATTTCTGAAGTGATTGTCATAGCCCTTTTTGTCAAAGGCTATCCCCGAGAGTACATTCGGGTAAAGTTTTGGAACATGCATGACATCATTCAAGGTTAATGTACACCCGATATTTGTCCGTAATTGAATATCATCAATTCGTACTATCCTCGAGGAACTGATATTTTCTTCACTGAACCAAAGTCTCATGCTTTGTATGTTGTGAAGAAATCTATTTGAGGGGTGACATAATATGATACTAAAGTATCAACCTCCCATTCAATATCGTGGGCTGCGGTGTGAATGCTTGTCTCTTCCTGCATGGAGCATATGACTACATCTCCTTGGAAAACTACCAGTGTCTCTCATTCGTTATTCTTTAACTGGTGATTGCCTTGGCCCTGCTCTCGATGCAATTTTCGGTAATTCTTCTTTAAGTGGCCTTTTATGCCACAATGATAGCACTTATAGTTAGACATTCTTCCATATACGTATCTACCTCTGGTTGTGTTTCTGCCTTTCCCTCTTTCTCTTCATCGATGTCTTCCTCGAGTCTACGTGATGAAGGCTTCTTTCTATTATGAGCCAACATCTTTTCTCTTGGACTCTTCAATCGACATGCAATCTTTTACCATAGGCATGGTAAGTTTGCCTCCTGGAACAGAATTATTGATAGTAACCACTAATGTCTCATTGCTGTCAGGAAGAGAACTAAGTAGTATGAGGGCTTGTACCTCATCTCTTAGCTGCATGTCTATTGCAGACAGTTGATTCACTAGGCTGTGGAACTCATTGGTATATTCTGCAACATAAGTTCCACTCCGTAGTTTTAAATTCACCAAACGTCTCATTAACAATGATTTATTCCAAGTAGTCTTGGCCTGATACATGTCTTCTAGCTTCATCCATATTTTGTAAGTATATGTATTATGTGCTACATGGTGGAAGACATTGTGGCCGATCCACTGTCTAATCTGACCGAGAGTTCTATTGTTGAGTTTATTCCAATCACTCTCTTTAACAGAATCTGGTCTCATTCCATTTACCTTGATCATATTGAACATATCTTTACAGTATAAATAATCTATCATCCGAGCCCTCCAGATGATTGGTTGCTGTTAGCTTGATCATCGCACCGGAAAATGAATCTTCCATTTCCATTTTAAGTTTAAAGTTTAAAATAAAAATTGGATAAAATAGTGGCTGATTTTCATAAATCAGAGGTCACTGTTACGTTCGAAATGATCGAAAATGGTGGATTTGACTATTCGTTGGTCAAAATCTGACTCAAGGGCCGATTTATAAATTTTTAAATTTTCTAGGGTTAAAATATAAATTTCAGAGACTTCGGGGGGCTCTATGAAATTTACTAGGTATGCTAACGTGGCTGACACATGGTTGCTGACATGGAAAAAATGGGACCGCTTGCTGACGTGGCGGACACGTGGGGATGACCGTGCACTGACGTGGCATTGACTGTTCGTTGATATGTCACTGAATGTGCACTGACGTGGCTGACACGTCAACGTCTTCAACCTTCAAACGCGACTGGAAGCGCATGGACACCTCTTTGGATGGCGAGTGAGGCGCGTGCGGCTTCTATGAAGCTCCTTTTGATCGCCAGAAAATATCATTGTGCTAATCTCGACGTGAAAAAGACGCCGATATGCTCAATACCAATTTTTGAGAACTTTCCCGAAACCCATATTTTTCGAACCGAGTTCCGTTCTTCGGCTTTTCGACCCCCAACGTGTAACCAAAACTACTAATACCACTTGTTGTGATTCTTTGTTCACTGAAGAGTGTTTTATGAGAAAAAAATAAATACTCTATTTTGCTACTTGAATAAAATTTACAAATATTTCAAAACTTGTACAAAAAACCTCACACACTAACTATACTCTCTAAACTCTCTTACTTGGAGCTTACACTCTAAGCTCTCTTAATTGGAGTTTCTTGTTGGGGATAATTTGAGCTTTCAACTAGCTCTCAATTTATTGCCAAAACAATAGCTCAAATGTCAATAAATAAATAGTTCTACCTAAAGTTATTTGTAATTTTGTACCAATTTTTCAAACTCCACATAAAGGTGGTTTGGCTACTTGCAATGGTAGTTGTCGATACAACAACACAGAGGGATTTGAATCCTTTATCTCAAGCATGTGATGATAAAGAAGAAAAGAGCGAAACCCTTTTATTATTATTATTATTTTATAAATGAACGAACCCCTTATGTTTTAAACCTATTGAAAACCACATGACATTAAAATAATAAAATGGCCAAATCACATTTTTTACGGACAGTTTTATCTTTTGAAATTGCATTTTGTTGAAATGTTTATGGATTAAATTTTTGAAAGACATTATTGCCATTTAATTATGTGATTTGACCGAAATTATTCTAACGTCAGGGAGTTTCAATGATTTTAAAATTTAAAGAGAATGATTTTAAAATTTAAAGAGATTTCATTTTGTTTTGAAAACAAGAGGGAATTTCGTGCATTTTATAATTTTATATTTTTCTTCAGAATTTGGTTTTCGTTACTTTCATATTCGGGTTGCTTTGTTTCCGATTCTACATTACTATTGCACATTTGCACCGCCTTAGGCTTTGATAGTACATTCTCCAAAAGCAATTATGGTCATTGGATTATTTAGAGTCCAAATCTTATGTCCTATTAATTGTGCTCAATTTCGTGCTCTACCAATCAAATTTGGACAATTAATATCTCTCATTAAATGAGAGAATAATTTGATTGGTGAAGTGTTAAAGTCAGAGTTCTCTAATTTAATGAGAGATATTAGTTGTCCAAATTTGATTGGTAGAGCACGAAGTGTAACACAATTGATGAGATATAAGATTTGGATTCGATTATTTAAATGAGTTGGTTAGTAAATTAGATACTAACATGTGTAATATATTTAAATACCATTTATTTAGTAGTTTTTTTTTTTAATATTTTAACAAACATGATAAGATATTATTGAATTATTGCATGAGATATATTGTACCACATTATTGTTGGGCGGATGTGTTATTAGTCATTTTAATATGCATGATTCAATCAAATTTTTACTACCACACATTCAATGAAACATAAACATAAAGACTTAAGAAAAACCTGTAAATTATTGAGCAAGATGAAGAAACTAGAGTCAAGTCGAGATGAATCTATCCTTAAGAACTTATTAGCCACACCTCATTGCTCTAGGGATTTCTTGTAGTTAATGTTCTCTTATGATAACTTGGTAGCTTCTTATATAAGGAAAACTCATTTCTTCAAGAAATTGACTTTGGAATAATGGTGGAAACTCTCAACTCTAAATTTAAGTATGTAAGTATGTGATTGATTTTGGAATGAATAAAAATGAACCCAAAGTCCCCTTTTTATTGACATGGATGAGTATTTTTATAGACACTGTTTAGTTTAAGAGTATGATCTTTCTAAATGTTATATATCCCTTTATAATGTCTTTTGAACTCTAAAATTATATCCTTTCATTCTTAGATTATATGTCCATTCAACTTGTGTCTTTCCCATAAGACACTTTTTAATGGATATGTCACTCCTACGAGAATTTTACCTACAGCTATTATAAAATTTTTCTCCATACACGATGATTAAATTAGTTAACAAGGCAAATAGGAACCCTGAAAGCAACAAGGGGTTTAAAATCATGACCTAATTTTTTTGACATGAATTTGTTTAATAGAAATATTAAAATAAATAATCTTAAACATGGTGATGTAACATGCATTAATTGTGATTAGCTAAAGGCATAAGCAACACTCAAATTGAAGCACAAAGTAGCAAGCTAGAAACCCACGTAAGAGAAGAATCTTTTGAAGCATAATTAAATTCAGAGCTAGCTAATGTAATCTTTCCACTTAAGTAAACACTAACTGAACCAAATGAAATTAATTACGTCACTTAACTTTCATTCTAGGAAATAGATCAGAGATAGTGTATTTTTTATAAAAATATGGGATAATTAAAAATTTTACATGCTCCATTTAAATCCAAAAGGAGTGATGTGGCGGTGGAATTTACAATTATTTTATTAAAAAAAAAGGACCTAAAATTAGGTCCCTTCTATCTGACTCAGTGACCATGATGAGTTAGGGTTTGCCACGCAATAGTACTGTATAAGTAATTGGTATAGTTTGCATACATGCATGTGTAAGATGAACAGAAATAATTTAACATCATAATTCTACCACAGTAGTTAAAGATTTAGAGATGAATATTTAACATGCATCTTAACGTTCACTCGTTATTTTGTAACAATTTGGAAAGATATCAAGTTTTGAAAATTTTTAATGTCATTTTACATAATTAGTTTTAAGTATAAAATGTATAATATTATTAATTTTTAAATATAAAATATCTATTTTTTATAATTTAGGGATGGATTAATGAAAATAATATATTTTCCGACTTTAACTTCTTTTAGATAGACGGATAATAATTATCCTATAATTAAACATATGAGTTTTGTTGGGTTTTGTCGTACTTCCAAGTTTGAAATTACTTGCGTGCTGAAAGTAACTTGTTTTCGAAACCACCTGATTGAAACTAGTGATGGATTTTCATAAAAAATAAAAACTATAAAAAGAAAGTTCATCCTCATTAATGCCCCACTATATATATAATATATATTTATATTATAAAGCACAATGGTGTGAGGGGAAAAAAGAATGTAACGGATGGTTATGATTAATGGAGATAATGTATTCAAATGCTATCTTTATGTGGCTTAATTAGCGGCTCAGATCATTTCATTATAATCTAATGGCTGATAAAGAATCATTTCATTAAAGAATCTTTATAAAAATGGAAAATGAAAACTACCAAATAAATTAAAGAATAAAATCATTTACTAATGGAAAATGAAAATTACCAAATAAATTAAAGAATAAAATCATTTAATTAAAAATAAAATCATTTCATTATAAACAAATTAAATAACATAATCTCAATCTCTCTGTAAATTATGTAATACCGTGCCTACGGCACGGGCAAACACTAGTGTATATATATATATATATATATATATATATATATATATATTATATATATATATATATTGGAATAGCGGGGAAATCACATGTCATTCATATCGAGGTCATTTGATCTCAGTATGGATGCGTGTGTAAACCAGTGTTGTCCCAGACTCTTATAATGGAGTTACCCAAGACTTGAACCTATGATCTTGAAGACAAAATCTCAAATTCAAACCGATGGGTTGTGCCCCTTAGAGACTAGAGAGATATATATTATTCGTCTTTAGCTTCACAGTTTTGTCATGGCTACCAAGTTATTCCCCTTGGCCCAAACTTGCCTTCCTAGCTAATTAGACATTTTTTTTATTTGTTTATTAGTTTTAACTAATATCTTAATAATTATATTTAATTGTGCTACTACGATATTAATTATTATTATATGTACTAAATGATTTAATATTATATCTTACAAGGTTGATTTTTGGTATTTCTGATGGATTTATTTTCTAGAAGTAATCACAGGAAAAGATTATAAAGTCAATTTTGAACTTATCACTATAAGAAAACAGCTATTTACCGACCGATAATTCGGTTGGTAAATAATATATTTTGGTTAAAATGATATATTATCTACCGATTACCGACCATAATATTATGTCGGTAAATGTCTTGTCGGTACCAGAATACTAACCGAATATATTTTCGTCAGTGATTTATCGACCGATTACCGACTAAATAAATTTATTATCAGTAAAAATTACCGACGAATTACCGACACAAAATGGAAAATTATCAGTCATTAAATAAATGAATTTCGATCGATAATAACCCAAATATTACCGACTGACATAATACATGATCAATAAAAAAAATCTTTTACTGATCGAAATAATGATCAGTAATTCCTTGAATTTACTGATCGTATAGTGTTGTCGATAAAATTTATACATTGTGATATAATAACTGACCAAATAGTCGGTCTGTAATTATATTGTATTATATTTTTTTTTCTATTAAATTATATTTTGTTTTTCAATTAAAAATTAATATTATAAATAAAAAAATTAATAAAAAAAATTATATAATAATAAACATAAAATAATAGTGTTATATTAATGTAATGTATTACATTAAACAAAATGTACTACACACTATGAGAAGGAGCATGAGGAAGACTACCAAGAGGCAACTGCATCAACTGAAGAGCTAGTCGAACCTGCTCATGTATCTGTTGTTGCATCTGCTTCTGCTGCTTCTGTATTTGATGTTGTATCTTCTCCTACCGTTGTAGCTGTTGTCTCTCAGGGTAATGATCTCTTCCTATATTTTTGCTTGTGAAACCGAGGCATCCGAAGATGAGGAACTACCCTTAGGTACATATTGGGAGCTGAGACTGTAGACATGCTTCTTCCTCTCCCCTTCGACAATCTCAATAAACAATTGAACCTTATATATCGACTCCCCAATCTGCAACAACTGGTCCCAGACAACTGTATAGTGATCATATGACAAATGTGAGCAATGTTAGTCTGTAATACAATATTTTTAAAGTTATATAAGTAACAAAAGCACAACTGAACACAAACAAATAGGAAATATTACATGCACGTCCTGAGATCGCTGATCAATGACTGTGTATATGTTGTTCTTCTTCGTGTGTGTATGTACAAAGAGCTCAAATGCACTGGGTTGACGGCCCAGATGTTTCTCATATCCATTTGCAAACAATGTAATAATAATTAACTATAAAAAGTGAATAAGTAATTCAAAAAAATATTTAGGTGAAAATGCAAAACTGACCCTCTAACTTTCACGTTTTTTCATTTCAGTCATCTAACTTTCAGCTTTGTCAATTCAGTCCTCTAACTTTCAATTTTTGTCAATTCAGTCCTCCGTTACAAATCTGTTACTGCTGCCAAAACGACGTCGTTTAACAGAGGACTGAATTGACAAAAATTGAAAGTTAGAGGACTGAATTGATAAAACTGAAAGTTAGAGGACTGAAATGAAAAAACGTGAAAGTTAGATGACTGAATTGAAAAAACGTGAAAGTTAGAGGACTGAAATGAAAAAAATGTGAAAGTTAGAGGATCAGTTTTGCATTTTTGCCTAATTTAATTTATGTCATATATTAAATTAGTTTTTTTTTCTTATTTTTTAAATAGTAAAAGAAAAAGAAAATAGGCTACAACTATTAAGAAAACTAATTTAATATTATATTACTACTAATAATAATATAAATTGAAAACAGATTCCAACAATTTAGACAAGTAATTAGTGAGCTAAGTAACAAACCATTCATTTTTTTTTTTAAAATAATTCGTATTCATTCAAGAAATAATGATCTGATGAAGGTCGATCCTGGACAAGTATTATCTTCAACATTTCCGTGAGGCATTAGCTATTACTGTTCAATTACATTAAAATTATATTTATAAATTACATTGTCAAAATTATATTTATAAATTACATTGTCAAATCAAATATTAAAAATTAAAAAATACATCACTTATCTTTGAAATGTAATCTCTAAAATTACATTTTGAAATGTAATTGTTGGAATATAATTTTTTCTTGTTATCATTAAAATTCTTTTTCTTTTTCTTTTACTATTTAAAAAAATAAGAAAAAAAAACTAATTTAATATGGCCTAAATTAAATTAGGCCAAAAATACAAAACTGACCCTCTAACTTTCACGTTTTTTCATTTCAGTCCTCTAACTTTCACATTTTTTCATTTAAGTCCTCTAACTTTCAGTTTTGTCAATTCAGTCTTCTAACTTTCAATTTTTTTCAATTCAGTCATCCGTTAAACGGCATCGTTTTGGCAGCAGTAACGGATTTGTAACGGATGACTGAATTGATAAAAATTGAAAGTTAGAGGACTGAATTGACAAAACTAAAAGTTAGAGGACTGAAATGAAAAAACGTGAAAGTTAAAGGGTCAGTTTTGTATTTTTGCCAAATATTTATTACTTGCAATTTAAATACTTACAAGATGGCAACCATGGTCGTAATGCAATATGGTGTAATTTTAATTCTACTTTCTCATTCACAAAGTATATGTTTAATGTGACATCATTATTAAGCCTCACATACATCCACCCTCTATTTAAATTCATTTATCTTATGTGATAATTAAAATGGAAAAAAAATTTCTAATTCACCCTATTACAGAAATAAATATATCAAATTATAATTTATACTTCAAAATAATCGTCAACACATTCATAATACAAGTTCGTAATTAAATTGATTTTCTTACCTAAATACAACCACGCCCAAATAAAATCCCTAAATATAAATGTTCCTAATTAATTTGACACAAACATAATATAATTTTGTTAATTAATATGGTAGCAAGAAAAAAACTTACCAAGACTGAAGCAGAAGTGAGTAAAAATCTGAAAATGGAGAAGACGGTGAGCGATGAGGGAGAGGAAGAGGAAAGTTGATTTTTTATGTTTTGGAAATTTATCGAACGACTATTTCGGTCAGTAAATAGTGACCGACATTTATCCCCATCGGTAATTACCGACCAACATTTATTTCAGTCAGTAAAACGTTCGTTTTAGCGCCCAATTGTTGTTAGGCGCCTAAACTACCGACTTATATTTTGGTCGATATATATTTAGTTGGTATATATCCATTTTTTTAATAATTTTTATTAAAATTATTTCACTTTTACCGACTAATATATCATCGGTAGGTAAATTTGACATAATACCGACCTATCTAGTTGGTCGGTAAAATGAATTTGTTTACCGATTAAAAATTCAATTGGTAAGATGTCAGTAAAAGCTTGGCGCTATTTGGGGTGTCTTTTTCCGACGGAATATCGACGGATTAGTCGTCAGTAATATATCGGTCGGTAAACGGTCAGTTATGGGTCAGAAAAATTCATAATCTTTAAATAGTCGGTATTCAGTCGGTATTTACCGGTTTTTACCGACATAATATTTTCGGTTGGTAATATCGATCGATAATTCAATATTTTCTTGTAGTGCATAAACCGTAGAGATAATATCTCAAAATATAATTTGAAATTAATTTTCTCTATTTATATACATATAATGAACATGCATTCTTACCATGTACGTGTATATTATGTAATGGTCAAAATTAAGCTTCACTGGGAATGCTCTTCAAGTGATTCCTGTCTATTGGAATTAATAATAAGTCTAAAGGGAGACAAATAGGGATTGTAACAGGATGAAATTTATCAATCTCTGTCATGTCCCGTTTATATATAATTAGGATAAAAATTATTTCGATCCGTATCTTATTTTGGGATAAAAAAGTTGTCATCTCCTGTTAAATCTCATCTCATCTCATCCCACTAAAATCCTGACCTATTTTGTATCCTATCTCATCCGGTAAAAATTTCAAGATATTTATTTATTCTGTTACGTCTTTAAATCAGGACAAGAAAATATATCCCAAATCATTTTCGATACGAGACGGAGACGGAATCCTATTGGAACGAGATGAGAAGTGAAAAATGGTCAACCCTAGAGACAAGTGGCGAAATAAATTACCAAGCTTATGCATGAATTAATTGATACCGACCTAATCTACCTTTCAATAAAAGAAAATCGGGATGTTGTGCTATGGTGTGCAATTGGTGATATTATATTCACAAGAGCCTTTTATGATATTGTTTTATTTTCAAACTTGATAACATATGAAAACTTTTAAGCGCATTTACCCAGATTGTGCTACTTCCACAAAGTTAAAATGGTTTGATGGCATATGATTCGGCAGAATCTAATCTTTAGGTCATAAGTTCGAATTTAGGGAGTGTGTTTCTAATAAAAGTTTAAGACAGTTGGAGATTTTTTAACTATTCTGCTTAAGCCCGGAAATGGTGATTTGACGACGGATTTCCAAGAAACAAAAAAGAAAAATAACATCAT
The DNA here is from genome assembly GCA_019454045.1 of Zanthoxylum bungeanum. Lineage (NCBI taxonomy): Eukaryota > Viridiplantae > Streptophyta > Magnoliopsida > Sapindales > Rutaceae > Zanthoxylum > Zanthoxylum bungeanum. The sequence continues at coordinate 10,103 of SKCR01048949.1, forward strand.
TAGTTAAAAGGAGCAACAGCACAAGCATGGCTTTCTTTTGATTTTCGTTAATTAGTTAAAATCATTTTGTGATGACGTTTCATAAAAGTCGATTCAATTTTTTAGGCCAAGTTATGTTATCTATCTCTTATGCGCTCATTGTCACCGGAATTAATTAGAGTTTGTGCTGAATATTTGATCGACTGTTAAAAGATAAGTATAATTTATATGGAGACTATGGGTGTAGTTAGTTTGGGACCGAGTGAGGCACATGTCCTAACTGGATTTTGAAAAAAAAATATTAATTTTCTTTTCTATAATTCTGTCCATTGGTCTCACTCTTGTTTTCATTTAAGTTTTAATTTATTAGTGTATTTTTCTTATTAAAATAAATAATAAAATATAATAGTAAAATATTTCTTACTTTGTCCATATGATGTAGACCATATTAAATAGATCATAACAGTAAAAGTAACTCCTTGTTCAAATAACTATTCAGATTTCCAAGCAATTCTTTTAAAGCTTGTTGGAAAACCATTGTCCAACTTGGTTAATTACTCTTTGTTATTACAAATGAATGATCTCAATTTTGTAATTTTCTTTTCGGTTCAAAGTCTTAGAAGTTGAATTAATCAAATTGAATTTTTTTATTCTATTTCAAAGTATCCGTTCATCTGATGAGAAACTGTCATATTATTGACTGAAAAAATTTCCATTGATAATTACCGATGAAATTTTCACGATTACAAGAAATTTTTTTTTTGTAGAAATCACTCAAAGTTGATATGTTTCTATTTTGACTTTCTATAATCGAGCCCTAACTTTTTTCAACCGTTCAACGACCTTATCTTACAAAATTCAGTACTCAGCACAAACTCTTGCTGATGCGACCATGAGATTACCGACTAAAAATCTTAAAAGTTTCTCGCACTTCCGTCCCCACACATATATATTAATTAATTTAACAACTCAAGTAATAACCAAATACTTCCCCACACACACACTATATATAGCTTGAATTCGTAAACAAGATCATATTACTATATTTATTTATAGACTCCAGAATTAATTACCTGATCACTTATTGATAATGGGAAAGGATGAGTCTAGAAAATTAGAATGGAGGATTAATGTCAGTGATGGGACGTCAGAGAGATTGGAGCCTGAATCCAGCAGGCAAATCCTGAGAGCCTGGTGGTGGTGGTTAAAGGGTCTGATCATGGGAGGCTTCGTTCTGAAAATCTGGAAGTTCTTGAAAATGGCTTGGGATATAGCAGTTGCTGACCCTAAAAAAGTCATCCATGGTCTCAAAGTAGGGCTATCAATTTCTCTTGTGTCTCTTTTTTACTACATGAGGCCTTTATATGATGGTGTTGGAGGTAATGCTATGTGGGCTGTTATGACTGTTGTGGTAGTTTTTGAATCTACAATAGGTTAGTATTCAAAATCATTTCTTCTTTTTAATATTTGAGGTCCATAATTTTTGTCCAAATTTAGGGGTATCAACCTTATGATATTTGTTACTTAATTTCAGGTGCAACACTAGGTAAATGCATTAATAGAGCAATAGGAACATTTCTTGCTGGATCACTTGGTGTTGGTGTTCACTGGATTGCCAGTCACTCAGGAAAAATTTTAGAGCCTATGGTTCTTGGAACCTCAGTTTTCCTTTTAGGTAAAGTGAAAATTTCTTTCCCTGGAATCTGCAGCTGGTCTTATATATTTTGATTCAAGTGATACTAACAATTAATTAATTTTCTTTTTCTTGCAGCTTCAGCAGCAACGTTCTCGAGGTTTATGCCATCAGTTAAGGCCAGATTCGACTATGGTGCTATGATCTTCATCCTCACTTTCAGCTTAGTATCAGTTTCAGGGTATCGTGTGGACAAATTGTTGGAGTTGGCCCAACAGATTATCAACAATCGCCATTGGAGCCTCCATATGCATTATTATAAGCATGCTCTTCTGTCCCATCTGGGCAGGTGACGAGCTTCACCATCTTATTTGTCAAAACCTGGAAAAGTTAGCTCATTCATTGGATGGTATGTTTACAGAAATCATAGCCTAAAGGATTAGGATCGAGTGATGAGATATAAGTGAGACTCAGTATTCAATATAAACTCAGTTCTAACTCTAAATAAGATTGAATTGACGTATCCAGAGACGGTCCTGAGATGTCTTAAATTTTATAAGATATTAGGCGGTTCTTAAATTGGGGCTCTACCGATAAATGATATAAAAATATATAAGTCGTATTATAATTAAAAAAAATTGGGTCAAATTTAGGGGTTTAGCCGATCATCCATGTGATTCTCCCCAATAGTCTTTAATTCCTGTCGAATTTCATTGCAGAGTGCGTAGCTGAGTACTTTAGAGACAACAAAATTTCGACCGATAGAGATGAAGCTTCTAGTAAGAAAATGCAAGGGTATAAATGCGTGCTTAATTCGAAGGTGACAGAAGATTTGAAGGTAATTAATTTGCTAGTTATTATAATTTTCTTAGATCTAATCATAGCGGGAGTTTTATACACTGAGCCGTTCTTTTTAATTTTCAATAAAAAACTTAATTGATCTTTCATTTTAACTCGGCAGGCCAATTTTGCAAGATGGGAACCAGCACATGGTCGCTTCAACTTTGGGCATCCATGGAAACAGTACCTCAAGCTTGGGGCTTCAATACGTTACTGTGCTTGTTGTATTGAGACTCTCAATGGTTGTGTAAATTCAGAAACTCAGGTAATCCACTCAACTTCAAGAAACAATATGCGTTTCCTTTGCTTTGAATGAATTAGGACTCTGGAGGGGTTGGTGGGAACCAGATGGCAAAAGCCTGCCAAGCCCGCCAGAGTCTAGCCCAATGGACTTTTTTAAGGGCCCGGATTTTGGCAAAAAAATCCGAGTCCGAATTTTATTAATAAAAAAATAATTTTTTAATTATATAAATAAATTTTTTATTCTAAAAATATATATTTATAATTAAATCTTTAAAATTTAATATGAAAAACACTAAAAACGTAAAAAAAAATTATTTTTAAATTTTAAGTACTAAAAATTTTAAAAAAAAAATTAAAAATTAATTTTCTGTTGGGCCTTACCTGTCCCTACAAATTTCAGGGCAGGGGCCGGGCGTGGCAAAGATCAGACCCGGCCCGATATTTTGCTATACATAATGTAGAGTCTGCATTAGATAAATCTTTATCGTTGGTTTATTTTTTAGCACAAACTCAGCTCAAGACTGAATCTCAATCATATAGTTTCATATTCTTTCATCAAATAGTTTTTTTCCTTATTTTTTTAAAAGGTAAGCAGGTGGGAAAGTCCATATCTTATTTTGTTTGTTATCTCCTTAATCCCATTGATTTGAATCCAGATGGCAAGTAGGGGTAGCAGAAAAGCTCAAGTCTGGCTCGGTTCAACCCGACCTGAGGAAAATATTTTTGGGCTCGAGCTTAGGTAAAAAGCCTAAGTCCGGCCCGAGCCCGGTTTTTATTAATAAAAAATATTTATTTTTAAAATAGAAATTAATTTATAATTCTAAATATATACATTTATAACTAAATTCTTAACGTCCAATATAAAAAACACTAAAAACGTTAAAATTCTTAAGTTTTTTCCTTTTTAAGTGTTAAACATCCAAAAAGTAGTTGTTGTTTTTTCCAAAGATGAAAATAAAAAATTCATTTTTTAAAATACCCAACCCGATAACATTTGGGTTTAGAGAAAATTTGACAAAATCCGCACCCAATCCGGCCCATTGCCATCCTAATATAGGATAAATATAATTATTTGAAAACCACTGGATCACGTTCCTTTAGTACTTCATCATATAATTACAAAATAGAGCTAATTGATTTATATTTGAACTCTTAAATGTATGTTCCAATAAGTAACTTAACTTAACATACAATTGTGACCACAGGCACCTCCTCATATAAAGAGGCATTTGAAAAATATGTGCATGAGATTGAGTACCGCTTCCAGCAACGTCTTGAAAGAACTGGCCATTACCATGAGAACAATGAAACAATCATCTAAAATTGATTTATCAGTTGGAGAGATGAACTTTTCTGTACAAGAACTTAAAAACGCCTTGATTCATCTTCCTAATCACGATTTTGAACCAGCATCAACAATGGAAGCTCCTTCTGGACATGTCAATATAGAGCCCATAACAAGAATCAAAGCACCATCTTTCATGGAGATTGTTCCCTTAGCAACTCTAGCGTCTTTGTTGATTCAAAATACAGCAAAAATTGAAGGAATTGTCAACGCAGTCAACGAATTGGCTTCCCTTGCAGAATTTAAGTCTATAATTGATGATAAGAAGCCGAAACATAATCAATCCACTACCAAACTCACTTGGGATGACCAAGATCTTGAAACCGTGAAGACCCCACCAAGGGTCTGACGAAATAAATTAATTTTAGGATCAGTTTAAGAGCGCGACTGGTGTTTTTGAACTTATTATTAATAGATTTTAAATATTTTTATCCAAACGGACTCTTATTAATGTTCGAAGATTCTAGAGTAAATTAGACAGTAATTACAATGTACAGTGGAGAATATCATGTGCCCTGATGTATAATAAAGCTTTGTTTACGTGAAATGTTAGTGTTGCTTAGGGAGAGAGGTCAATTCATTACTTTTGGGCTATTGCATTACACCATGCAATGCGCCAACGCAAGTTTATGCGATCCGCATTGTGCACTACGAAAAATTATATTATGTTTCGAGTGTATATGTCATCTCTCTCATAACAGCTGGGTCCCACAACTGTGTGAGACCCAGCTGCTGTGAGAGAGATGACATATACACCCGAAACATATATATTACCTCGTGCACTACAGATTCTGTTGCACCACCGTACATTTGATGGCCTAACTTTCATAGGCTGTAGACTTCAGGCTGCTGTAGTGGCATGAATTCTTGGTGGATGGCTTCATATTAAGATCTAGTAATAAACTGAGTTCGTGTCGAGCATTGAATCAACAATCAGGAGATAAGGTTAGGAGATAAATGAAAACCACATTCAGTATTCAACACAACCTCAGTTTATCACTAAATCTCGATCTCAATGAATTCAATCGAAAAGCAAAACATACAATGACTTGGGATTTTTATAGAATAATTGTAAATATATGAAACAACTTTCCGAATGAAAGACAAAATAGAGGTTTCTTCGATGTCAGTAGTCATATCCAAGCCTACTAGGTATTTTTTTTTAAGAAGAAAGTATCTACTTTCATTAACACAAATAATTGTTGAACAATAATTGGATATCGGTGGGATAATCTCCCATCCAAACTACATGATCACCAAAATGGATAGCAGAGTTTGCCAATGAGTGGGTTACTTTATTACACCCTCTAGGGACATGGTAGACACCCACTTGCTTGTAGTTCCTCATAATTTCCAGGATTTCATCAATTGTCCATGCTATCTCAAGTCTACTTTCATATTTTCTTGAGACCAAATTGGTTACCTGTAAAGAGTTTGTATCTACAATTAAAGGCAAGAAGGCTTCCTTTACGGCAATTTGCAAGCCAAACAACAGCGCTTCTGCCTCGAGCCTAGCTACATCCTGTGAGAATTTGAGTTTCCTCATGCCTGCCATCAGTACTCTTCCATCCTTGTCTCTAATAACCACACCTAGACTAACAGTATCATGGTGTTTATGCACAGAGGCATCCATGTTGAGTTTAAAATACCGCATGAGAGGTGGGTTCCATTGTACTTCACTATCTCTTTCTCTATTCTTCCGCTGTTCCATAGAGGTCATGATCACGCTGATAAGATTCAACTGTAGCGTCGGCTCTCGCGACAACTACCACGTGATCTTCTGACTTTCCTTGCATTACTTTCACATTCCTAGCAGTCCAGATTGCTCAGCATATAACAATCACTCTTGCCACAATATCATTGTTTCTCCTAGCTTCTTCGAGCAATATCCCCAATATATCCCCTGACTTCGCCTCGTATACAACATTTTCAAGGCCAAAAAACCTCCAGACCTGTTTAGAGAACTTACAGAAGAATAAAACATGAAGAACATCATCTTGCTGCTTCTCGCACCATTGGCAAGAAGCACATTGCATTACTTTCTTTTTCCACAGATTGTCCGCAGTGGGGAGCAGGTTCTGTGCATCTCTCCACATGAAAATCTTCACTTTCTCCGGCAGATTCAACTTCCATATGAAGGTCCACTACACTTTACTTGTTTCCGAGCTGGAAGGAATTTCCGAATACTTCATTCTAAAGGCTAATTGATATCTGCTTTTAACCAAGTATTCATTTTTCTTATCATATTGCCAGCACATTCAATCTTCTTGTAGCTTTCTAGGGAGAGGAATGCTGATAATAATATTCATATCTTCTTGAATAAAACAGTTCCTAAGTACCTCCATCTTCCATTGTCGCTCTTTTGAAATCAATTGATCCACTGGAGTATCTTCATAGAGCCTGCGCTGAGATATTGGTTTGAAATGACTTGGTCGAGTGATCCAGTTACAACTATAGACTTTAATACTTTGTCTGTTACCCACTTTCCACCTTAACCCTTGCTGAATGACCCCTCTTCCCCATAAAATGCTTCTCTAGACATATGAAGGATTAAAGCCTATTTTAGCTTCAAGCTCAAAATCTACAATAGACTACTGAGGACAACCTTTCTCATTGTCATACTATAAAGGTCAAACCTTTATCAAGCTCACTTTGCTTTTGCTGCATAAATAATTTGCACATTTTATGAATGATTCATAACGAAAGCTTAATCAAGTTCAAAACTTGATCGTAGTAAGCCATGAACAATCTTAGATCTATGGTTCAATGCTAATTTCCGAAATCAATATCAAATATCTCTCCCACTATAAGTTATAGGATAATTTTCTTCGATAAGAAAATAACAGAACCAATAAGTATCAAATACTTCGCAAATGATTCTGACATCCTATTGGACTTATATGGAAGTTGACTAAGGGTATTTTCATCTTATTAATTATATAGTTCCATTTATAATTTATCATTCTCACATTTGACTTCAATAAGTCAAGTCTTTTCTACAATCGTTAACATCTAATGTTACACACTAAGTAATAAACCAATTTTATTACTCGTGATCGTAGAAAATATATTCTATCAAATATAATACAATATTCTATTAAATAGAATAAATGATAAACTTTTACTTGTACCTCTGAGGCGCAAGTACTTTCAATTATATAACCATTATATAAAAGAAAGATTCAAACCTCAAACTTTTCAAGATTCGAATTTTCTACTTATACATATCATATATGTAACTGTAGAAACTAATGGAACCTTAATTAAAAAGATGAATTAGTGTTAATGGAGCATATCCCCAAGAGTATTGAAAATAAATTTGGTAACACTCAATATCAAACAAATCATATCATATAAGATTTGATTCCTCCCACTGGTCAATTCCATCACGATGGAATCGTAGAAAAATCATATTGAGTAATAATCAAATTCATTAAACAACTTTAGATCTAATTACCATAAATTCATATGTTTGATCATATCAAACATCTTTGAACAATTCAAAAATTCACGATGAATTTTACAATATAGTTTTCAACACTTCAAATAAAATATCTTTGAATCATTCAAAATATTCTATTCGCGTTTCATCAGAAACATATTAAAAGTTCTCGAACAATTCAAGACGTTCAACATGTTCTCTATTAGAAACACGTAACTAAGTCATGACAATTCATTAATTAAGTTACGGAGTAAAGAAAACTATCTAAGGCAACTATTAATTCATTAAACTACATACATCCAATGTATTAGTCTAATAAATCTGTGGTCCAATGACGATCATTGGTTAAATGAGATTTAATCACATCCTGAATATAATATTCATTAAATGGATAAGGATATGTGGTGTGATCTCGTATCAGACCATCCTTTACCATAAGGAACAAGCATCCAATACTTATGTGATAAAAACTCATAAAGCACGGTTCTAAGCTATTTAGTTAACCGAACATTTTCTTAATGTTTATCTTTTCATTAATGACACTACTAGTCATATTAAAATATGTAACAACTGTTTATAAAGAACAAGTAACTATCCAATAGTCACAAGTTCTGATATCAAATATCAAAATAATTATTAAACATTATTTTAAATAACTAGACGGGAGATCTGGTATCCAATACATACAATTATCGTATTGTGAGAATCAATATTCTCTATACGTAACTATACACATCTCATTTCTTAAGCTTTATAATTTGCGTTCAATTATTCACAACAATTGCAAATGGTTGATTAGCAAACTGTGTCAAACACGCGACTTCTAAAAGTCATTAAAGCCAAGAAATGTCATTATAAGATAAACAAAATACCAATGGGGTTTTCTTTATGCCAGTCAAGAATCTCGAGACATGAACTGATTCAAGTCAATTCTTACTGCATAAGAAACTATTCTTTCTAGAAAACTATGTCCTAAAACAGATATCTATTTAGATTACCTAATCGTGACTTATAAACTAAGTCATTAACCATCTTGATTTTTCAAGAAAATTGGAATAACAGTTCCCGATGGTTTGAACTAATCTAACAATATCTAAGTCTACTGTCTTTCTAGAACCTATTCTAGAATAACGCAACCATAAGTAAAGTCAGAAAACCTATTCAAGTAATAAGCATGCAGTGGATTGGAAATATAAATCTATAAACAATATAGAATAAAAGGAAAACAAAGCAAAATTTTCCATAAAATTACGCACTGCCTTAGTTATGGATTTTTAACCCATCAATATTTCCCACTATTTTTCGTAATACTGTAATCCCCAACGGACAATGGGAATTCGATAATAAAATCGAATTCCATAGTGAGAGTAGGATACCATGAATATATTTCGACTCACAGCTTTGACACGATCTCGCCTACGTATATTCATTATGTAGACAACTCATTGTCAATCACTCACCAGTGACTCCTGGTTTTGGTCCTGACCGTTTCTCGTTATGAAAGCTTTGGAACGTTCACAAGGAAGCGTATCAAGGCTTCACTTGTCAATGACAAACTCAAGCTACCGATGTAGTTCTGACAACTTTGGCACGTTCAGGATTTCCACTTTTACTTGAATTTATCTAGTATCATTATACAACCGGCATGGATAAAATCTCATAACCTACACCCTCACAGCTTTGGCACGATCTCAGATGCAGTTATAGAAAGATACCCATAAACCGTACTGACAAGACGGACCAAGAAATATATATCCAATACATGTCACTTTACAACCTTATTTTAAGCGGGGATTTTCCTCAGGAAGCTATACTCTACATCAAATGCAGAATTTTAATCTAAATCATTTTCTAAACAATTCAATTCTACTTATAGAAAACATAACTCAATTTAACCTTTAAATTTCTGTTACATTTCCGTTAGTGTAGAACCGAAAAGTCAAGAAACATATATAGATTATATTCATGTGTGAACATTAAAATTGGATTAAATATCAAATATCAAGCATGAATAATGTAATGGATGAAGCATCAGACCTGCTCTGATACCATTTTTCTTGGGGTTTTTGGGCGATGGATGCAGCGGGAGCGCGGTTCGGGTGAAATCATAATTTAAAACTTTTCCAAATTACCGAATAAATTATTCAATATCTAATATGAATAATTTATTCATATTTCACCTAAACCTATTTATTCGACATCAAATAACGACATAAATATATATGAAACGTCGCGAAACTTTTACGAAAAAACTTTTTTCCGCAAAATGGCGCAAAATGTATTTTTGACCGAACCGACCACCCAACACTTATGGAGACTGCCCAGGTCAGCCCCAATAGTGTTAGGGCAGTTCATGGGCTGCCCAAACAGTGACGATCTCACTGTTTGGACAGCCGTCACTCGATTGGCTCAAAAGTCACCCTGTAACGCCGTTTTTGGCCGTTTTCTCTTATTTCAACTCTGAAACACTTTCCGGCAATTGTTCCAACTCCTAAAACACATCCAATACATTCATAACACATATTTTAATCACAAAATTTCCAGTTTGCACAGATCTGATCCAGAACCGAAAATTAAGATTTTTCATTCTTTAAATCCAATTTTTTAAGATTAAATCAATTAATCAAAACACCAAATCAAGTCACCACATATGAACAACCCAATAACAATTCTAGGCATTACAAGAGTGGTCATAACACTCTAGAATGGCAACATGTCATCAAATGAATAAATTGGATACTAATTACATTAATTCCATCCAATACACTTCACACATGCTTCATTAGCTTCCAATCCATCATCAACAACCAAAAGCCCCAATTTTTCAGAATTGAAGGAACCCTAGAACCTTTTTAAATCATCAAGAAATAAGAAACTAAATTTTCAAGCTTAGGGTTTTGAAGGATTACCTTAAATCTCCTAAATCCTTAGCTTTTTTTTCTTGATTTTCCTTCATTTCTTTATGGTTTCTTCAAAGCAAAATTGAGAGCCTTTTTATAGTGTTTTGGTTGGCCATTGATGATGAATAAAAGAAGAAGAAAATATTTCTCTTTTTAAATTGCATTTCCGTCATTTAAGGGTATTATGGTCATTTTTTTCAATTTAATCTAATTAAATTATATTAAGCTTTTTGGTGGCCAATCAAATTCACACACATTTAACTTATAAAAAAAAACATGTCATGTGTTCAAATAATAATTAAACATATTTCATAACAAAAAGTTTAACAATTAATTATTCAAATATTGAACAATTAAATATCTAAATAATTTAATTAATATAATAATTATTATATATATTTTTATTTTACATTTAAATAACAAAATAACATATATAATGGCATGTGTCAAAATTGAAGGGGTTTTTAGGGGCTAAATCCGGTAACGCAGCGGAAGCGGTGGAAAATCGTATTTTCCGATTTCAAAAATTTTTCTCGGATTAATTAAATAAACATATTTATTTAATATTCCAATATTCAAATTATGAAATAAAATTCAATAAATCATATTTAGGTGAATTTACCAAATTACCCTTACTTTGGTATTTTGTCCATTTTAGTCCGAAATTGATCTAATCAATTTTGAATGATTCTAAATCATTTCTAAGATGAACTTAGCATGTTCAAAACATCAAAACACCAAAAGCAACCAAATCCCCAAATTTTATCATCCTGGCCGAATGCTCCCAAGGTGGGCATTTTGTGCCTTTTGTCATTTCATGTCTCAAAACACATCCAAATGTAATCCAATCAACATGAAACTTTATATGCATCATATACACATCCAAATACACAACATATATGAAAATCCCCAAATTTGGAATTGGTCATGAACCCTAATTTTTCAATTTCATCAAATTGGACAAATTAGACCAAATTGGTTAAATCCAATACTTCAATCATGTTTCTTCCATCCAATCAAAGTCTCAACACAATGAAACAACTCAAGATCAAATCTAGGTCATCTAAGAGTGGGTCAACAACTCTAGATTAGCAACATGGTTTCCAAAACCTTAAAAGAAAGCTTATAACTACAATAGTCACAACCTTCCTTCATCATACATGCTCAACACTTCCATCAAAACTTCCATCAACAAAAACACAAGGAATAAAGAAAGAAATAACCTAAGAACATCATATGTTAAAGCCTAGATCCTAAGGAACATTTTCCTTTCTAATAGCAAGTTGGAAAAACTCACTAAAATCCAAGCTTTCTTTGATTTCTTCTTTCTTTCTCACAAGCTTCCTTTGCTTCCATTAATGGAGTTTTTCTTTAAAGTGTATTAGGTTAACATTTCAAATGAAATGAAATCAATATATACTTGCCCAAAAAATGCCTTGGCCGAAATTGGCCATAAGTATATACCAAATAATTAATTTCAATTTCATTTGAATTTCATTAAATCAACTTGATAAATATCTAAATAACACTTTATAGATATTTATATTAAGTCAACAAATGCAACTTAGAAAAATATAACTCTTATATTTAAGTGTAATGGCCGAAATAATGAAAAATAAAGGAAAAAGATATTTTCATTTTCAAACATTTTTGAACAAATATCTTAAGAAGTCAAAATCAATTTGACAACCTTTTCCTTTAATGTATAAGTCAACAATTGCAACTTATAATCATTTCCTAACTTTATCATTTGGTGATATATTTATATTTTAATTATATTAATCATTTAACAATTAAATAATTAATAATTAATTAAATACAAATATATCAAATATATGTATTATATTTACTTTAAATATCTCAAATACATATATTGATGATATATGTCAAATACCTTTATTTGACTATTTATTAATGTGTATTTAATAATATCATATATTAAATACAAATACACATTAATTAGGAAATGACGGTTCGGCCCGTTCGCATGATTTTTCGTTTAACGATTAAACGATTTATAAATAATCATCATTATTCATAAATGTTGCTCTAGTGCTCTACGAGTATGTTTCATTATTGAGACTCTCTAGATTCAGGTATATCCGTCACGAAATCCAATTTCATGTCCATAATCTATCCACCCGTAGATTATGACGATCACGGATAAACTAGCTGAATAATACAGGTCGAGGTCATTGCATACGTATAATCCCTCCGTCACAGGTATCCAGATAATCCCAGAGATATAGATGTAAACGTCAAATCTCTATATGTATTATCTCGTCGACGTATCTATTAGCAATCTCTAAATAACACTCGGAACTTACTTCTGATGTATACTGTGGCCACAGATTTAACAGACTGCTAATAATATATGGACTACCTATGCTCTGTACACAGAACTGACGGATCCTATCTTGACACACACAGGATATCCTGAGGATCGATCCACACCCAACGAACAGGCGGAGGTCTGATCTAAATAGATCGGTGACGTGACTGCCATCTAAGTGTGGAGGATGTCTCATACATCCACAGTGGTGTCTCAAGTCGAAGGACCACTATGCTACTCAACCCGAGAAGATTCTTATTGACGTTGGTGTACCATCCATTAAGAATCTTCGGTGAGCCGTTCAGTGTTTATCCACTATAAACACCTACACGTCTATACGAGTCTCCATAGACTCATGGTTCATTGGGATAAACCATCGGACCAAGTCTCGATATACGACATGTACTGGTCTCAACGGATTTGACTAACCGACCCGTGTTAGCAAATCTTGACCAGGAACTATGTTTGATAATATACATATAGCAGTGACACTTCCCAATGTCAATTACAAACTAACTTTGTAACTGTGTACTGCATTATATATTATCGGGCCTTTGTCTAATATATACATATCACTAAACCATATTTAGTTTCAATCTAATCGTAATCAGATCGAATACGTATATAAGAACAAGAGGTGCAACCATAAATAAGTAATATTATGGAATAAGGGGATGTTCGTATTCATGAATCAGACATAAATACGGCCCGGATTGGCGCTCTGAGCACCAACCCCAACAATTTCTCCCACTTGCTCTAGTGCCAATCCACGGTATCATATACACGTCTCAATGTGCATCGTATGCACATGGTCCTCAAAAGCTCACCCAGTACTTAAGAGGTAGGCAACCAAAAACAAGTCCGCTATGACATATTGAGTTTGTCAAACAAACTCTATCGTTTCCCATAGTCAGCATCATTCATATTTTGTAGAATCTAGATTATACATTAATATGACTCTGATGCTACATCAGTATTGTGCTACAGCTACTGAGTTGTCCAAGTATTTAAGGATCAAATCCAAAATACTATGAAGACAACCGCAAAGCACAATAACAATTCAAAACTTCTATTTTATAAGGTCACTATGCAACTTCATAAGTCAATACTTCATAAGTTGCATCTAATTCTACTCAATAGTAGAATCCTTCGTGACACTCCCACTGCATCTTTTCTGACTCTTTATGACGTAGACTGTCTAACGTCATAATTAGTCTCAAAACTAATATGACCCTAATGGTTGCAGACTATATTCTCCATGAATTAGAAACTCGTTCTTAATATCTCAAAGATCACAAAGAACGTGTTTCAAGATCCATCATATGGTCTATAGGATGTCAAAATAACTCGTAACAATTACGATTAAATCAATATCTATAATCGCACATTAAAGTATTATTATGTCATCATCAAATGATACATAAGATTGATTAGACATTCTAATCAATATCTCTTTCGAAAAAGGAATCATCCTTTACGAAAAATGAATACTTTATATAAGACACACAATAACTGTCGAACAGTTATACTAAATGTCATACAGATAGCCTTGTTATGTCTCTTCATTAGATCATATCTAATGTACGACTAATAGGAGTATCTCACAAGTCTTGGTTTTATATCTTATATAAAACTTTATATCGTATATAAAAGAGACTACTCCCACTTTTTCACGGAGTAAAGAAGACTTAGGTAAATCTTTTACCTCATAAACATCTCATTATTACTATAATAATGACAATGTCGTTAAGATATATAACACTAGAAAGTAATATGTACGCTCCCACTAACCCTTCTAATCACATATGTATTCTCTATACTTTGACAAGATCAGACAATCTGACGATATCAAAAATAGAGAACACATATTTCTGGAAGACTTATCCGAGTCTACAATAGGCTCTATAAGCTAGCACACTAAACTGCGATTTCAGCAGAACACAAACTCTAGGGCCATTTCAGAATGAACTCTTCAAATAAGGAAATCACAACTGATCTCTTATCTGAATAAGTCATCCAAAAACGCCACTTTGCATTCTTTAGCTAAAATATACAGTTTATTATCAACATTAACCAATATATCTTTAATTGTTCAATTAGTGTGACTAGAGATAAGTTTTCTCAGAATCTACAATAGATTGCTGAGTATAACTTTTCTCACTGTCATACTATAAAGGTCAAACCTTTAATAAGCTCACATTGCTTCCGTTGTGCAAACAATTAGCACATATCATGAACTAATTCATAATGAAAGCGTAATCAAGTTCAAAACTTGATCATAGTAAGCTATGAACAATCTTAGATCTAAGGTTCAATGGTGAACTTCCAGAATCGATATCAAATATCGCTTCCATTATAAGTTATAGGATAATTTTTCTTCAATAAGAAAACAACGGAACCATTAAGTATCAAATACTCGTGAATGATTCTGTTATCCTATTGGACTTGCACGGAAGATGTATAAGGGTTGTTTCATCTTATTAATTACATAGTTCCATTTATAATTTATCATTCTCACATTTGACTTCAATAAGTCAAGTCTTTTCTACAATAGTTAACATCTGATGTTACACACCAAGTAATAAAACGATTTTATTACTTAGAATCGTAGGAAAGATATTCTATTAAATAGAATACAATATTCTATTAAACAGAATAAACGATAAACTTTTACTTATACCTCCGAGGTGTAAGTAATTTCCATTATATAACTATTATATAAAAGAAAGATTGAAATCTCAAACTTTTCAAGATTCAAATTTTCTACCTATACATATCATATATGCAACTGTAGAAAATAATGGAACATTAATTAAAGAGATGAATTAGTGTTACTGGAGTATAACCCCAAGAGTATTGAAACTAATTCGGTAACTTTCAATATCAGACGAATCAAATCATATAAGATTCGATTGCTCCCACTACTCAATTCCATCAAGATGGAATCGTGGAAGAACAATATTGAATATGAATCATATTCACTAAATAACCTTAGAACTAATTGCTTTAAATTCATACGTTTGATCGTATCAAAGATCTTTGAACAGTTCAAAGACATGTTATGAATTTTGAGGATAGAATTCTCTAAAACCTTTAGATTGAATATATTTGAACAAGTCAAAAATGTTCAATCTACGTTTCATCAGAACGGATTGAAAGTACTTGATACTTTCAAGACTTTCAATATGTGTTCCTTCAGAAACACGTAACTAAGTTATGACAATTCATCAACTAAGTTACGAAATAAAGAAAACTACCTTAAGCAATTATTATTTATAAAACTACATACATCCAATGTATCAGTTAATAAATTTGGTGGTCCAATGACAATCATTGGTTAAACGAGATCTTAATCACTTTCCTGAATACAATATTCATTAAATGGATAAGGATGTGTAGTGTGATCTAGTATCAAACCATCATTTACCATACGGAATAAGCATCCAATGCTTAAGTGATTAAATCATAAAGCACCGTTCTAAATTATTTACTTTACCGAATAATTTTCTTTATGTTTATCTCTACGTCAATGACACTACTAGTTATTATAAAATATGTAACAATTGTTTATAAAGAACAAGTGACTATCCAATAGTCGCAAGTTCCGATATCAAATATCAAAACAATCGTTAACCAATATTTCAAATAACTAGACGGGAGATCTGGTATCCAATACCTATAGTTGTAGTATTGTGAAAATCAATTTTCTATACACAAATATGCATCTCCTTTCTTTAGCTTTACTATTTGCATTCAACTATTCACAACAATTGTAAATAACTGATTAGCAAATTGTGTCAGACACATTACCTCTAAAGGTAATTAAAGCTTAGAAACGTCATTACTAGATAAACAAATACCTAATAGGGCTTTCTAAATGCCAGTCAAGAATCTCGAGACATGAACTAATTCAAGTCAATTCTTACTGCATAAGAAACTATTGTCTCTAAAGTATTATATCCTAAAGGGATATCTATCTAGATTATCTATCATGACTTAGAAACTAAGTCACTAACCATCTTTATTTTTGAAGAAAATCGGAACAATAGTTCCCGATGGTTTAGACCAATCTAATAATATCCTAGTCTAGTAGTATCTAGAACCTATTCTAGAATAACTGCAACCAAGAGTCAAGTCAGATAACATATCAAAATATGTGTGCAGTAAATAAAGTTTAATTCTATATAAACAATAGAATAAGGAAACAAACAAGCAGCAATTTCCATAATAACATACACTGCCTAAGTTATGGAATATTTTAAACTTAGCAGTGCCTCCCATTATTTTTACGTAATGCCGTAATCCCCAACGGAAGACGAGAATTCAATAATTAAATCGAATTCCATAATGGGAAGAGGACCCCATGAATATATTTCGACTCACAGCAGAGGCACGGTCTCGCCGACGTATATTCACAGGTAGACAACTAATTGTCAATCACTCACTAGTGACTCCATGGTTCTGGTCCTGGCCTTTTCTCGTTGTCGCTGCGAAGGCAGGCCCACAAGGAGACGTACCAAGGTTAAACTTGTCAATGATAAACTCAAGTTACTTGCGTAACCCTGACAGCTAGGGCACGTTCAGGATTCCGCTTTCGCTTGAATTTATCTAGTATCTAATATACATTCGGCATAAATAAATTTCTATCAGCTACACCCTCACAGCAGAGGCACGGTCTCGGATGTAGACAACGAAAAGATATTTATAAACCGTATTGACAAGACGGACCAAGAAACAAGTATTCCAAATACTAGTTACTTTAAAACCTTATTAAGCGGGGATATTCCATTAAGTGTCATACAACCTAAATCTAATCAAATTAGATTATAACATGCATGTATAAAGTCAAGAAAACATGATTAAACATTGAATAAAACAAGCTAATCATTTATGGAGGCCTAGAATCAGACTCGCTCTGATACCATTTTGAAGGGGTTTTTTAGGGGCTAAATCCGTAACGCAGCGGAAGCGTGGCGGTGGAAAATCGTATTTTCCGATTTCAAAAATTTTTCTCGGATTAATTAAATAAACATATTTATTTAATATTCCAATATTCAAATTATGAAATAAAATTCAATAAATCATATTTAGGTGAATTTACCAAATTACCCTTACTTTGGTATTTTGTCCATTTTAGTCCGAAATTGATCTAATCAATTTTGAATGATTCTAAATCATTTCTAAGATGAACTTAGCATGTTCAAAACATCAAAACACCAAAAGCAACAAATCCCCAAATTTTATCATCCTTGGCCGAATGCTCCCAATGGTGGGCATTTTGTGCCTTTTGTCATTTCATGTCTCAAAACACATCAAATGTAATCCAATCAACATGAAACTTTATATGCATCATATACACATCCAAATACAAACATATATGAAAATCCCCAAATTTGGAATTGGTCATGAACCCTAATTTTTCAATTTCATCAAATTGGACAAATTAGACCAAATTGGTTAAATCCAATACTTCAATCATGTTTCTTCCATCCAATCAAAGTCTCAACACAATGAAACAACTCAAGATCAAATCTAGGTCATCTAAGAGTGGGTCAACAACTCTAGATTAGCAACATGGTTTCCAAAACCTTAAAAGAAAGCTTATAACTACAATAGTCACAACCTTCCTTCATCATACATGCTCAACACTTCCATCAAAACTTCCATCAACAAAAACACAAGGAATAAAGAAAGAAATAACCTAAGAACATCATATGTTAAAGCCTAGATCCTAAGGAACATTTTCCTTTCTAATAGCAAGTTGGAAAAACTCACTAAAATCCAAGCTTTCTTTGATTTCTTCTTTCTTTCTCACAAGCTTCCTTTGCTTCCATTAATGGAGTTTTTCTTTAAAGTGTATTAGGTTAACATTTCAAATGAAATGAAATCAATATATACTTGCCAAAAAAGGCTTGGCCGAAATTGGCCATAATTATAGTATAGACCAAATAATTAATTTCAATTTCATTTGAATTTCATTAAATCAACTTGATAAAATATCTAAATAACACTTTATAGATATTTATATTAAGTCAACAAATGCAACTAGAAAAATAACTCTTATTATATTTAAGTGTAATGGCCGAAATTAATGAAAAATAAAGGAAAAATATATTTTCATTTTCAAACAATTTTTGAACAAATATCTTAAGAAGTCAAAATCAATTTGACAACCTTTTCCTTTAAAGTATAAGTCAACAATGCAACTTATAATCATTTCCTAACTTTATCATTTGGTGATATATTTATATTTTAATTATATTAATCATTTAACAATTAAATAATTAATTAAATACAAATATATCAAATATATGTATTATATTTACTTTAAATATCTCAAACACATATACTGATGATATATGTCAAATACCTTTATTTGACTATTTATTAATGTGTATTTAATATCATATATTAAATACAAATACACATTAATTAGGAAATGACGGTTCGGCCCGTTCGCATGTATTTTTCGTTTAACGATTAAACGATTTATAAATAATCATCATTATTCATAAATGTTGCTCTAGTGCTCTACGAGTATGTTTCATTATTGAGACTCTCTAGATTCAGGTATATCCGTTACGAAATCCAATTTCATGTCCATAATCTATCCACCCGTAGATTATGACAATCACGGATAAACTAGCTGAATCATACAGGTCGAGGTCATTGCATACGTATAATCCCTCCGTCACAGGTATCCAGATAACCCAGAGATATAGATGTAAACGTCAAATCTCTATAGGTATTATCTCGTCGACGTATCTATTAGCAATCTCTAAATAACACTCGGAACTTACTTCCGATGTATACTGTGGCCACAGATTTACAGACTGCTAATAAATATGGACTACCTATGCTCTATACACAGAACTGACGGATCCTATCTTGACACACACAGGATATCCTGAGGATCGATCCACACCCAACGAACATGCGGAGGTCTGATCTAAATAAATCGGTGACGTGACTGCCATCTAAGTGTGGAGGATGTCTCATACATCCACAGTGGTGTCTCAAGTCGAAGGACCACTATGCTACTCAACCCGAGAAGATTCTTATTGACGTTGGTGTACCATCCATTAAGAATCTTCGGTGAGCCGTTCAGTGTTTATCCACTATAAACACTACACGTCTATACGAGTCTCCATAGACTCATGGTTCATTGGGATAAACCATCGGACCAAGTCACGATATACGACATGTACTGGTCTCAACGGATTTGACTAACCGACCCGTGTTAGCAAATCTTGACCAGGAACTATGTTTGATAATATACATATAGCAGTGACACTTCCCAATGTCAATTACAAACTAACTTTGTAACTGTGTACTGCATTATATATTATCGGGCCTTTGTCTAATATATACATCACTAAACCATATTTAGTTTCAATCTAATCGTAATCAGATCGAATACGTATATAAGAACAAGAGGTGCAACCATAAATAAGTAATATTATGGAATAAGGGGATGTTCGTATTCATGAATCAGACATAAATACGGCCCGATTGGCGCTCTGAGCACCAACCCCAACAAAAATCTCATTTGATAAATAATTAATATATATCAAATCAAATTTTGTATCAATACAAATACATATTAATTACTGTTGACCAAAAATGCCCTTAGCATGTGTTATCGTTTAACCGATTAAACGATTCGAATTAACTCATTTAATCCGATGAAGTATTATGAATAATCCGTATTATTCATATCGTGTTGCCCAAGTGCTCAACGAGTACACTTCATATTATGGGACTCCCTAAGTTTAGGTTTATCTGTCACAAAATCTAATTTCGTGTCTATAATTCACCCACTCATGAATTATGAAGACCACGGATAATCTCGCTAAACTATACACGCCGAGGTCATTACATACGTATAATCCCTCCGTCACAGGCTATCCATATTTTACATGGGGTATAGATAAAAACGTCAAACCCGTTCGGTATAATATATAGTCGACTTTTAATTTATGATCTCTAAATAACACTCGGAACTGATTTCCGAAGTTATACCACGGCCATGGATTTACTAGATCGTAAACACGTGAGGATGCCTATGCCCTGTACACAGGACTGACGGATCTTATCTTGATACGCCATGTATATAATGAGCATCAGTCCACACCCAACAAACGTGCGGAGGTCTGATCATGAATAGATCGGTGACGTGACTGCCATCAAAGTGCGGAGAATAACTCATATATCCCACTGTGGTATCTCAAGTCAGAGGACCATAATGCTCGCTCAACTCGTGAAGATTCCTATTGACGTTGGTGTACCATCTATTAGGAAATCTTCAGTGAGTCATTCAGTGTCTTATCAAATAAACACCTACATGTCTATACGAGTTTCTCGAGACTCATGGTTCACTGGGATAAACCATCGGACTAAGTCACGATATACGACATGTACTAGTCTCAACAGATTTTACTAACCGAACCGTGTTAGTAAATCTTGACCAGAAACTTTATTTAAGGATATACATCTTATAGTGCGCTTCCCAATGTCAATTACAAACTGCGTTGTAACTGCGCACTATATTATAATCCTAGGGTCTTTGTCTAATATACACGTATCATTAAACCAGATTTAGTTTCGATCTAATCATAATCAGATTTCTAATCGTAATTAGATAGAATAAGTGTATAAAGACAATGGTGCTACCATTAAATTAGTAATATTATGGAAAATATGATTGCTCGTATTTATGAATCAGACATAAATACGATCCGGATTGGCATTCTGAGCACCAACCCTAACAATTCTAACCCAAGAAAACCAAGCTCTAAATGTGTATGAAGGTGAAGTGTGTGAGTTTTGATTATGATGAGAGTGTTTGATCAAGAACATTTAAGTTACTCTCAATATTTTTGCCTTAGAGAAAATGTATGAAGGTGTTAGAAGTTTGCAAAAACAAAATTGAGGCTCAATATAAAGTGAATGTGAAATCTGTCTTAGCTCTCTGTCCTGAGACCGGTATGTCGGTATAGCGGTCCTACAATTCTAATAGTTATATGACCGTTGAAGATTAAAAAACACATACCAAATTACTGACTGATATGTCTATTAGCTAACTGGTATGGAGACTGGTATGATCTGTCCCGATTCTAGTAGTTATGCAAACTCCAGCTGACCGGTATGGAGTAGTCTGGTTCCAGAGAGCATGTAAAATGGCCCAAAGCAGAACGTAGACACCGGTATGCCGGTCTTAGTGCATAAAATACTGGATTTGAATATTTATACCATTTTGTACATGTCCCTAATGCATCTATATAAATGTGTATGAATCCTATGAGCTTAGAGTACTTGAATTATAGACCCACTTACAATGAGATCCCTACGTTATAAGACTACAATAGATTTATTCGTTTATCGCTTGAGTCTTCACATATTCATTTTGCCTCAATATTTTTTGTAATGCTCGCTAATGTGCATCGAAGGCTCTCGCTTTGCATCATTAAAATTCATCACTGAGAATATGGCGCTAAAAATATTGAGTTTCTGGTCACTGTTCGTGATAGTCGCTCTTGTTGCGGGTCTGAATCGCAGATTGCAAGATTGTTGCTTCATTCTTCAATTAAACTCACTCATAATGTCCAACAACATTCATCAATGGCATTATATGTTTATTATGCCAATGACCAATAGTATATGTATGCAGTTTTTGCATGCACTATGGAGAATTTTGTGTCATATGGCTATCATTGTGTTAAAAGCCTCATTTTTTCACCTATTTCCTCGGGATGGCTGAGCCAACCAAGGTTCGTAGTCGAGTCCTCTACTGCCACCTTGATCACATAAGGTCGAGCACCGATATAAGTAGCATATCTGCTCATACAATACATCCCCGCGGTAACAGTTGCTACAACAACAGACTAGGCATCAACAACTTCAGTGGAGAAGAAAGAATGGAAGCCAATGGGGGCACTAATTATAGAAGAAGGTTGACCACTTCTTCCTACCCTAGCCTGCCTCTTGGCGAATTCTTAATGTTAGATAACTCTATTGTATTTATAATGATAGGGGCCTTTATATAGGCAACACATACAACTAAAATAGAAAGAAAATAATACTAATAAATATATATAATAAAGTTAAAATTCTTAGGTATTCTAACTGAAGCTCGAAATGAGAGTTGAAGTCCGAAAGAAGAGCCGAAATTTGAAAGGAAAACCAAAGCCCCAAAAGTGAGCGTAAGCCCAAAAGATAGCTGAAGCCCAAAAGAGAATCGAAACCTGAAAAAGAAGTGAAGCCCGAAAGAGAGCCTAACCCAAAAGAAGTGCTGAAGCCCAAAAGGAGAGAGTCGAAGCTTAAAAGGCGAGAGTCGAAGCCCGGAATGAGAGCCTTCTAGAAAATAAAAAATAAATCCATGAATCCTAAATGGGAGTTGAAGTCCAAATGGGAGCTAAAGTTCGAAAGGAGAGCCAAAGCCCGAAAGGAGAGCCGAAGCTCAAAAGGAGAGCGGAAGCCCCAAAAGAGAGTCGAAGCTCGAAAGAGAGTCGAAGCCCGAAAGAGGCCGAAGCCTGAAGAGCCTTCTAGAAAAAAAATCCATGAATCTCAAATGGAAGTTGAAGCCCGAAAGGAGAGCCAAAACTCGAAAGGCAAGCATAAGCCCCAAAAAGTGAACGGAAGTGCGAAATATAGTTGAAGCCCGAAAGAGAGCCGAAGCCCGAAAAATAGGCGAAGCCCGAGAGGAAACCAAAGCTCGAAAGAGAGCCGAAACCTGAAATGAGTGCTGAAGCCTAAAAGGAGAGAGTCGAAGCCTGAAAGGCGAGAGTCGAAGCCCGGAAGGAGAGCCTTCTAGAAAATAAAAAATAAATCCATGAATCCCAAATGGGAGCCGAAGCCCAAAAGGAGAGCTGAATCCCGAAATTATAACAAAACCCCAAACGAGAACGGAATCTCAAAAGAGAGCCGAAGCCCGAAGGAGAGCCGAAGCCCGAAAGGAAGCCAAAGCCCGAAAGAGAGCCAAAACCCGAATGGAGTGCTGAAGCCCAAAATGAGAGAGCTGAAACTTGAAAGGCGGGAATCGAAGCCCGAAAGGAGAGCTTTCTAGAAAATAAAAAAATGAATCCATGAATCTTTTTTTTAAGGAACAATGAAATGATTTAGTATCTAAAAAATTTAAGAGACCACCTAAAAAATAAGATATTGAATAGTGATCAGAAATCTAAGAGACTACTAAAATGGGAAAATCGGAAAAAGAAAAAGCCCTAAAATTTCAATTATTTTCAAAAAATAACCCCAAAATTCTAAAACTTCGATAACCAAACTAAGAGATGCCACACATGAGAGTAGATGCAACACGTGTTGACAAAGAGACAAAGAATTAAAAAAGGAAAATCCCAAAATAATTTTGAAATACCCTCTAGTATGCGTTTTGGGCAAAAAAATGACCAAAATCTTATTGGCAGATATAAGATTTGGTGCTGATGATGGGGCAGACTGGGGATGCAGTCATATATTTAGTTGAGAAGTTATTAGTGCTTTGAGATTTAGAGAGAGAGAAGTGAGAAATGGAGAAGTTGTGTAGTTTATGACGACGGTTGCCAAATCCATTTTGCAGTAGATACGTAGCTCGGTGGATCATGGATGACTGTTTCCGGTGGGTCAGAAATTGCTGCTGTGCGAGTACCACCACGTACTTTGGCTAGAAAAAACTGATGAGGCAACTCCATATTCTAAGAAAAACTGATGGTGAAACATTTTGCAGAAGATAAAATGCTCATGATTGTTATTATGAGCATTTGAAGTAGTTTTGTACCTTTCTGTTATCAGATACCGTAAGCATCATAAAAAAAAGTTGATATAAAAGGTCATAAAGCAAACGAACAAAGCGGATTCTTCGTGGCTTAGTCTATCTCCAGAGTCACAATCCAACGATTATTCATAGGGACTTGAAATTGGTGACCATTATCCTTATAATGTCAGCAAAAATCCAGCTCAAATTTTTAAGGTTACCTCTGTAAGTTGATCAATCATCAACCGCTGTGAGATTACCTGCAAAAAATCTTCTGAGTACGTGGTTGAGCAAGATGTTGTTTCTGGGCCTATTAGAAATCCTTCCCAAGATTTTATACCACCACCAGGAGAAAACCTTCATGATAACCCTGGAGGAGGAGCTATTTCTCATTGTCTCTACTATTCTTCTCCAAGCTTGGCCAATTTGGGAGATCAAGAATCACGATCATCTGTTGCTTCCGATATTCTGGTTGACAATACGTCCTCTGAAATGATAAAAGATTCTGAATCTTCTGATTCCAGTTCTGATAAAAAAATGCTGCGGAGGCTACCAGAAAGAGATGGATGGAAAAGAAGTGGCTGCCTGTTAATTGATCAAAAGCTTTCGACAGAGCCATTCACACTCTTTTCTTATGGAAGTCATGATCCTTCTGAACATCGTTCTGTAGGAATTTCCCATCGACCTTGTTTGGAAGTGCAAGTACATAACTAGTTTTTCTGATATTTCAACAAATTTATACTCTCTGCTAAAGCTTTATTGCTATCCCGGAAACCAGGAATGCTAACTCCTGGAATTTGCAAGCTTCTTGGACAGCTTGCATCATTGCACCCTAATCGAGCCAATTACATATTTTGTTTGAACCTTGATACAGAACTAACAAAATACAGTATAAGTATTCCTAATGACCCGATAAATGATCGTCAAAATCAGTATAAATGATCCTTCCCTCGGGTTCAGCTATGCGCTTCTCAGATTGAAAGAGCAATGCCTATTGGTTGTTCGTCGATTCCAGTCTACGCCCTAAAATTTGATTTAAGATTCTAACACGTGTAGGTATAAGCGAGGGTATTACGGCACGAGAAATTCGAAGCATGGGTCTATGATGCGCTCCATGATTTAGAGACTGCTAAGGATGAACAAAAAATTAAATCTGCCAACAGATTATAACCAAGAAACTGAATGGAACTAAATTAGAAAATGCAATTACATACTCATTATAAACTATGTATTAGCCTTAAAATCATTTTAAGAAAAAGAGAGCAGATTTATTAAGAACAAAAATGATTCAGAACATTCAATCTTATTCTTTCATAAGTTTATCATTCATTCCATCTGTGCTTACAATTCTTATTAGCGCACATGTAAAATATAGTCATGGGCTCGTCAGCTGATCGTGTCTGAAGCTCGTGGTAAACAGCCTTTCCATGTTTGCAAGCAGGGCATGTTACTGCCAATAAAGAGGGGGAAATGAAGAGAAACATTGAGTGAAAATTGCATTAAAACCCTTGAAACTTTCAAAATTTAAAAATGAACCAAAAGAAGCAAAATCAGACCTTCAGTTTGGGGGCCTTCCATCATGGCATCTTGAGTGAAAATTGGTTGTATTTCTTTCTTAGAAAGAGGCTGCCTTCTTTTGATTTTAACCTTCATATTATGAAAACAAGAATGTGAAACTCTTGAAACCATTTGGGATTTGTTATAAACTCAGAGAATAAAATTTATCCTTAAAAATCGAGATCCTAATCCAACTAGTATAACTCATTCTAAGGGATCCTAACATTCTACCTTCACACCGTGGCAGCGCCAACTTTAGAGGACCGATCTATTCTAATATCAATTGTTACGAATTTAATAGGTACAGTTCATCTTTAAAAACCAACTAATAAAGAGAGGATTCATAAAAATCAATAAAACATCAACAAATTCATACTTAGCTATTATGCTGTCAAAGACGGTAGACGAGGCAATATAATTTAATAGTTAGAAGGTACACGAGACAACAACTGTTGCCTAAATGCCACCTAAATGACATCTTTGATCAGTCAAAAGCTGATTTGACTAGTCAAACTTACGTAACTTAAAAGAGTAATGATATACTTACTCACACTTTTCTCGAATTTTATCCTAACTTTCCGTGAGGACCGTAGCTACAGCGAGAGAGTTTGGATAAAATTAAGTAAAAATATGAATAAATTTATCATTTTTGAACTTAAAATATCTTAACACTACCTATAACAGCCTAAGCGGCTGTTTAAAAAACCCGCCCATAGTTTAACTAATATGTGATCCAAATTGCAATCCACAAAAAAAAAAAAAAAAATCAAAAATGCATAACAAAGAGCAAACACTTACCCTGCTCTCCATATTACAGACGTAAGGACATGCAGGACAGGAGAATCTAGAAGGAAGGTCCATGTGTGGCAACTCGTATTGCAGCATCGTACCACATGTCGGACAAAATTCCATTTTCTTTCCTCAAATCTCTGCAATAGCATACGAGATTCAGAAATGAAGCGAGATGGGATTCTGGGTCTATTTGGTGAGGAGCCTTCAGCAATTTTTAGGAAGACTCTGGAAGAGTACGAGGTTTTAGGGGTTTTGGCATTTGTTCTTAAAGCCCCTTATCTTTCTTGGTTTTCATTTTTATACCCTAAATCATTATGGTTTTACTACTTATACTCGCATGTTTGAACATAATTACACGTGAACTCTTTCATCCTTTATAGTGGATCCGGGATAATAGAAATTCTCAAATCCCGAATGAGATTCAAGATGAATTTTTAATTTATTTAAAAATTTTAATAAAAAATTCGACCGAAATTTAGGTTATTATTTTGTTAGAATCTCCATTTTTGTCTAAAATCCGAAATCATGTGGGATTCAGGACGAAAAATTATCCAATTTCAAAAATTAATATTAAATTTGGGACCATTTTCTTTTTATCCCAAATTTATAAACTAATAAGGATTTTGATTGGTAAATCCTAGTCTAAACTCTGATTATGAATGCAAACTCAAGTATTTTAGAAATAAATAAATACATTTTCTAAAAAAGAAAAGAAAAGAAAAGAAAAGAAAATTGTTATTAATATCAGCATGTCTAAGTATTTTAAAATCCGGATCGGTCCATTATACATTTTCTAAAAAAGAAAAGAAAAGAAAATATAATTGTTATTAATATCAGCATGTCTAAGTATTTTAAAATCCGGATCGGTCCATTGATCCGAGATTTCGAGAGGATTATATTCTATAAGCTATATTTTCTATGAGCTGTATAATCAATTTACTTTCTATATTCGAGAGTATAGAAAGTAAATATATAAAATAAAGTAAAGTCGGCCTTTTTCAAGCATTATTTTTTGTGTAATGTAACAATGTGACATAGTAATTATTTTTTTTTTTTTTTCAATTAGGAGAGATGGCTGAGTGGATTAAAGCGTCGGATTGCTATTCCGGTGTACGAGTTATTCGTACAGAGGGTTTGGATCCCTCTCTTTCCGTTTCGGTCGATTCCTTCGTATCTTTCAAATTCCAATTTAGCGAACACTTTTTTTTTATAGTAACAGGTGTGGAATCGAGAAAACCCTAAGAACATTGATACGACTAAGCAAGAAACCCCTTCTTTTTAAGGGTTAGAAGTCGGACTGAAGTTCAATCTGGATTGACCCGAGATCACTAATTAACTATATTTTTTACAATAAAATAAAATAAAGTAAAAACTAAATTAATAATAAAAAATTTAAAAAAAAAAAAGCCCCAAAAACTAGCTAAACCGGCCGATTCGATGGTTTTTGGCCGGTTCAATTACTAACCGGTTTTTTGGGGTCACCAGGATCGGACATTGGACTGAGTCCCAGTTCAATCGGTCTGATCAGCTGATCTGGTCCGGGTTTCACATCATTGGCATGTCTTAGTCAATTGATGCATCAACATTCAGCATGTCTAATGGTGCTATTCTTCTCGAATTAGATTCATGCACGAAAATTCTTTGGTTCAACCGGTCCGACCAACCGATCCAGTCCGGGTTTCACATCATTGGCATGTCTTAGTCAATCGGTGCATCAACATTTGGCATGTCTTTTTCTGTATATTGAAATGGTATTTGTAATTTCTTCAACCTCTAATGAAACATTAACTTGAGAAACTTGCTTAGCTTCGTCTTACGTGC
Source organism: Zanthoxylum bungeanum (assembly GCA_019454045.1). NCBI lineage: Eukaryota > Viridiplantae > Streptophyta > Magnoliopsida > Sapindales > Rutaceae > Zanthoxylum > Zanthoxylum bungeanum. The sequence goes on from SKCR01048949.1 coordinate 38,736, forward strand.
GACTTTCAATTTCGATTTTCTTTAGATATTTATAATGTATGCAGAAGCGTAGTGAAATGAATAGTAAATTAACATTTGACGATCACGCTGAACACGACCTTCAACCTACATACACATAATATGATTATATGAGAGAGGTATTCTTGCCAGTAATGAAATATAAGTTAAAAATTTCTATTAAGTCATTAATCTTGAAAATTAAAGTTCGAGTCTAAGCAGAAATAGTTGTAATCCATTGAATATGAATAAAATTAGCTACAAGAGATTCATCATTGAAGTAGTGACAGCACAAGGTTCTTGATAACCTTTTCAAAATTAACTTTCAAATCAGCCTTCAAATTACAATAGCGTTAGATCAACTATGGGTTTTGAGGAGAAATCAATTTGTACGCAGTTTTACCCTTATTTTTTTTACAACGAGATTGTTTTCGCGACTTGAACCTGCGAAACTTTACCGATACACAAAAACTCATCTTCAAAAAGTGAATACTATATCTGGGTGGGAAAATATATCAATGGAGTAAGCTTGAAAGCTAACAAAGTACCTGCGTTATCTAGCAATCGCAGGACTTCTGCGCCTGTCATCGAACGGAACAGGACTTCTGTTTCCTCCCATAATCAGGACTCCTTCGCTTGTCATACACTGGATCGTTGTGCCGATCATAAACTGGACTGCAATCTCGACCATAATCAGGACTTGGTCGCCTGTGATAAGCAGGACTGGGTGATCTCCCATATGAACTATGCCTGCCATAACCACTTCTTCTGGGACTGCCATACCTGTCATCCCTCTCACTATCATCGTTTAAAGCATATTCAACAGAGATAACTTTATCCAATAACTTGCTGCAGAGTACAGTACAGAATGGTTTGTTAGTAGCCAAAACTATAATCACAACATAAAACAACTATATAATAGGCATGTTACAAAATTATATCTGTAGCATCAAGGGCCTTGGTTGCTGCTTCTTGTGTTTCAAATTGGACAAATGCAAAATTGCGCCGAATCCTGACATGAAGGACATTTCCATATGGTTCAAAATGTCTTTTTATATCCCGTTCCCTCCTCCGAATTGGATCAAAGTTAATAACAAACAAAGTTTTAGTCTGCCTCTGATTAAAGAATTAACAAACAAAGATGTAGAAGCGTCGCATGATGAACAAATCAAGATGGCTTATTAAAGAATCAACATCCAAAGAGTCAGGTCTGAGACGTCCTTGGCTAGCTAGCATGCTTCAGCATTCAGACAGCACGAGTTCAGTAATGGAAGGCACAGCATTAAAGATTTCATTGATGCCCCTACAGTGAATGGTAGAAGGCATGAATAATAAATTGGTTGCTTCCTTCCACCACGACCATTCTTGTGGAATGTAAGACTCTAGCAGTGAGGTGGGTGAGTGACAGATGATTGAATGAAAAGAATGCAGGATGATGCCATCTGTGAATGGAAGTAGAGGAGACAGGCAGGCAGGAAAGTATCCAATGCAATAAGAGTTTTTTTGCAGAGAAGTTGGCGAGCCAGATAAAGCTCACTTTCCAATAGTATAAGTTCCTGCGTCTAAACAAATACTTAGAAATTGAAATTTTGAGGTTTCCATTTTTATTTCTGCCTGGATGAAGTATCTGGATATAGCTACTATTAGAAATAAATCCAAGTCCAACAAGCCAAAATTATAGTAAAATCCCATATTTATTTAAAACTAACATCACAGGAACCTGTGACTGGAACTCACAACACCTGTCTTGTGTCCACGCCATAAACATTATGAGATATAATCAATGGGTCATCATAGGGAACTGTCCCGATAAAGGCAAACTACACAAAACATTGGAAGGACTAGCTACAATTCAACGAGAACATATACTTAAGAAAAGAAAACCCAACCTGTGGTTACCTAGAATACTTGGGCACAAAAAACTCGATGGGAAGTATAAGCAAACTAGCTTTGAACGTTCTTAAGAGGCGTGACTTGGTAATGTAGAGTTCAAGATCTCACATTGAGGTCATGGGTTCGAATCCAGAGAGTGCGTTTCTTGTAAGACTGACGGTCGAAGATTTTACCTGCTCCGCTTAAGTCCGGAAGGGGTGGCTGCGGTGGGGTTTTCAACGATTTCAAAAAAAAAAAAAAAAAAACTAACTTTGAACGCCAAACGATATAAAAAAGATAAGGCACTTGCGACTAATGGAAAATCCCACTCCCCTAAAAGAAGAGAGGACCACATTTCAACCAGTCACTTGTAAAATCTGAACTATTCCAATGGTAATCATGACCAAGAAATACACAATTACCCAAACTAAAGCAGCTAATACAATTATTTAGGCCATCTCCAACCCACTGCACCATTTTGATGCAATTTTTGCACTAGAATGGTGATTTTCGCACCAAATACTATTTCATCTCCAACCCATCATATTAATTTTTACACTAAAAAGTATATTCCCTAGAATATTCTTTACATATTACTTATTTATTAATTATCAATAATTATCATTTCACTCTTTATTTAATATAATATTACAATAATGTATTATATTTTATTATCCATAACCAATTATTATTTTAACCCTTAATTAATACAATAATAATGTAAAATATTTATTATTTAAAACAAATTAATTAAAATATTACACTTATTAAAGATTTAAGCAAACGTCACATTAATTTATTTATAATTGCTATAAAAGTATATATATTAAACAAGAAGTAATTAATCGAATTCTCATATTCATCCCACAAATGTTTAATGATTGATTCTCTCAACTACCAAACTAACGGTTGAGATTTATTCTTTCATACCTACCAAACTAACGATTGAGATTAATTCTTTTCTACCTACCAAATTAATGGCTAAGATTGTAAAATTACAATTATAAATGGCATCCACCAACTAATTGTTGACACATACCTTCACAAAATCTTTCAATCTCACTTATGCTGAAAAATGAGTTCCAATCAATGAGTGCTTCATACACAGATGATGAAGACACACACCTTTGTCATGTATATCTAATTATTTTTCAAAACCCTATAATAGGTATAAATCAATCCAGAGAAAAATTATGGTCTCGAGTTGAGAAAGAATATGACTAGGGGGGTGATTAATCCTTGATTTTTTAACCGAACCGAAAATTTTCAGTTAAGTAAATGTGTAACCGATTTAACCATATTATGACACATAATCATTAACCAATTTAACCATTATATTTCGGTCGGTTTTAGTTAATTCGGTTATTAACCAGTCCAACAAATATAAATTCATCAACTCAACATTCAACAAAGCAATTTAACACAGATATAAATTCATATTCATCAAATTTAATATTTAACCCAATATTATGAAATTTTGGGTTTCTTAATAGCCAATAATTTAATAATTTTCGGTTTTAACAATTTATCTAACAATCGATCTATGAAATTTTGTTATTTACTTATTTAGGGTTTTGAAGCATGTATATATTTCGGTTAATCGGTCGGTTCGGTTATACGAATCTCATAACCGTAACCGAACCGAATAACCGAAAAAGTTAAAAATTTTAACCGCAAAAACCGATTTAATCACAATAACCGAACCGTTATAAAAAAATGGGTTGGAATAGTTCGGTTAATCGGTTAAAACCGATTAATGCACACCCCTAAATATGACAACATCTTATCATCGTTTATCAATCAAGGAGGAGCGAAGAGATCTTTGTAGTGTCGACTGCAAAAAATCCTTGCTGTAGTTCGTAAATTAAGGGGATGCACAAGACAAATTGAATATATGAATCCTAGTAGTGCTTCGGACCACGACATTGTAAGTATATTGTGACGTATTATATTTTAAAATATAACATATTTTTAGGTATTATATATTGTAAGTATGTATTATAACAATATACTTATTATCATTTTGCAGATAATTCGAGCCAAAACATTATTAGCACAAGATAATAGTTACAAGAAAGGATTCAAATTTGACCATGTGTGGCCCCCTACATAAAGACATGGAAAAATTTCAGACAACTGTAGCGGTGTAACATTAGTCTTTCAAAGGCAATGTGGCACCCAAATGCATTCATCAGAGGCAAATTTTCCAACTTCAGAGTCTCCAACATCAGGAAGTCCCAAACTATCATCATTTTCACCTAATTTAAGTGATGATGATATTGACCGGAGTGAATCTCAACGACCCATTGGGGTGAAAAAAGAAAAACTAAAAAAAACTGATGAAGAAAGTTTGATATTAGTTGATGCTATCAAAGAAGAAAATAGACAAATCCTTAAACTGCTCAAAAAAGACAGTGCCAATAGGCAAAAAAATTAGACTTCCAGATGATACGAGCTCAAAATGAGCAAAAAAGATTATCAATGATTGAATATAAAAGGACAATAAAATCTTTACTAAAAGATTTGAATTTCATTACTGATCCAAGCCTATGCAAGTTTTTACAAAATGAACAATCAATAATCATGAAAAAAATCCCAACAAGTCGAAGGATCCCAAAATACCTTTGGATATTTTGACCAGTATTTCAAAGATCTTAGAGGATCTGACGATGATCTCCTGAATTATTATATCGTCGTTGTAATTTTAATTTATAACGTATTTTCACTTTATTTTTATATTTTCCAAATAACGATAATTTATTTATCATTATCAATATAATTTGTTAATATAAACAATAAATAACCTTAACAAATATATATTTAATAAATTCATTAACTAATAAATGAGATATAATTGAAACGTATTAGAATAAATATGATACAATTGTGATTAAATAAAGATATAATTACATATACCTTAAATGATATTGGATCATAATATAGTTATATAAAATTAGAGGGGGGCAAAAAAAAAAAAAACAAACAAACACGTGCGCCATTTTTGGCGTTGCTACTAGACGACATTCTAGCGCTTGGGTTGAGAACCAACCCAACACCATATTAACGCAATGGCGCTAAGTTGAAGAAGCTCTTAATTCAAAAAGTTTGTACAAGCACCAAAGGCGTGTAATTGTATTTTTTTTATTCCTCTTCTTCTATCTGAGAGAAAATGGTGCTTAAAAAAGGATTTGTTTTACAGAGAAGATCAAAGGTTCAAGTCCGTATACCTTATACTAATCTCTAACAATAATAATAAACATAATTTATAAACATAAAATATTCTATATATAGAATAGGAAGCACTTATTTTCATAATTGTTATGCCTTAAAGGAATTTCGAAGTGCTTCGAACATTGTTATTTGACCCGGACCTATTCTAAAAAAGTCGAGGCATTTTAGGGGAAAGACCCACGGCTAATGAATGGGAATATCGAAAAATTGGACGAATAAAGGATTTTTTGTATTAATATATTATATTAATATTTATTTCGAATATATATATTTTTCTATAAATAAAATATATTTATATTTATAATTAGATAATTAAATTATCTTTATTAGAATTCTAGTAAATAGATTTGAATTCTCTAATTCGATCATTATTATTTTTTAATATTATTTTTCTTTCTAATAATAGAATTTATAAGAGCTTCTCCAACCCAGCGTCATTGCGCCAAAATGGCGCTGGGTTGGTTCTCCAACCAGGCGCCAAAATGGCGCAAGTTATTGTTTTTTCCCTTCCAATTTTATATAATTATATCCCCATATCATTTAAATTATATACAATTACATATTTATTTAAGCACAATTGTACCCTATTTAATCTAATATGTTTCAATTGTATCTCATTTATTAGTTAAATAATTTATTAAGTATTATTATTTATATTAATAAAGTTAAAAAAATAATAATTCTTTTTTGTAAAATAATCCTTTAGCTTGTTGGGATCTTTTTTCCATAGTTTTTTATTGTTCATTTTGTAAATTTTTTCTTATGAGAGAATCAATCTCAACTGTTAGTTTGGTAGTTAGAAGATTATGTAGTCTTAACCATTAAATTAGTAGGTAAGAAGAATCAATCTCAACCGTTAGTTTGGTAGTTGAGAGATTATATAATCTTAACCATTAAATTGGTATGTAGGAAAGAATCAATCTCACCCGTTAGTTTGGTGGTTGAGAGATTATGCAATCCTAACCATTAAATTGGAAGGTTGGAAAGAATCAATCTCAATTATTTTCATTATAAATATAACAAATATTTAATTGTAAATCAAACCACCTAAGATTGCTCTAACATGATATGAACTTTGGATATGGCATGCATATTTTGGTTTACCAGAGTCCAATAATGATATCAATGTTTTGGAGTCATCCCATTTTTTCGCCAATCTCGCTGAGGGTATTGCAATATAACATAGGTTATTATTTAGCTGATGGAATATACCAAAAATGGTCCACGCTTGTACAAACTATCCATTATCAACGTGGTCCAAAAAAATTATTTGCAATGAAAAGGATGCAGAAAAGACGTTGAACGAGCATTTGGGGTTCTTCAAACAGGATTTGCAATTGTGGCAGGACATGTATTACACGATATAATGACGGCGTGTATATTATGCACAAATTACAAATCATATGGAAATGCCAACGCTAGAATTCAAGAGGGTGATGGATGAAAAAATCTGATTTCAAGAGTTCCTAGCGAGACATAAACAAATTAATGATAAAGATGCTCATATTGCACTCTGCAATGCACTAATTGAACATTTGTGGGATAAATATGGGAATTCGATTAGTTAATTCTCATTTAATATATACTTTTATAGCAATTATAAATAAATTAATGTAATGTTCGCTCAACTCTTAAAAAATATAATATTTATTTTATTCTAAATAATAAATATTTTACATTATTATTATATTAATTAAAGGGTCAAATAGTAATTGTTTGTGGATAATTAAATATAATATGTTATTATAATATTATATTTAATATTATAGAAGGATGATTATTGATAATTAATAAATAAGTAATATATAAAGAATATTATATGAATATTCTTTTTAGTGTAATATTTATTGTAATGAGTTGGAGATGAAAATAATATTTTCTGTAAAAATTGCACTATTTTAGTGTGCAGTGGGTTGGAGATGCACTTGAAGATTTAGAAAGCATAGGGCACTTAAAGATTACACGAAAGTGGACAGTTTCGTCAATTATCTAAAACAGAGCAAATGGGTTACCAGATTTCATATCGACGCGGTCGATTCTTCCATATTTAGAGAACAAACGTTCCAGCTCCGATTGGCGAGTCTCGTACTTGAAGTTCCCGACGAAAATAGGCGTCGACATCGTACCTTTCACCGACGATTCCCCTCGCCTCTGTAAAAAAATATCTGAAATCGTCGAATATGAAAGCAAGTTCAATTATATAAATTATTTTGCTTTGTTAGAAATAGAAGAGATGAAACTTACCTTATAAGCTTTCATTCGATAAGAAACAAAACCCCAGAGAGAGAAAGAGAGCGCAATTTTAGGGAAAGGCGAAAATTTTGTTTTGTTTTGTTTTGTTATTTATATAATATAAACACCTAATTTTGACGCTTTTCCATGTCCGTACGCCTGTTTTGAGTCGGCCTCGTGGCGCGACGTTCTCCGTTAGATTGTTACACCAAAGTGTTTTTCCTTCGCTGCAAAGGGGTGTTCGCGGTGTTATTTAGTTCGGTTTTTTCGTTTTATATATCAATATAAATGGGTTGGAGGTGTGGAAAATTAGAAATTGAAATTGCAAATTTAATAAGGAAAACTACGGCAGTCCGGGTCGGCAGTTCAGCAGTTTGAGCGATTCAGGTTGAATTAGAAATTTTTTAAAGAAAATTTTGTATATTTTCACATAATATTGAAGAGAAAAAATATCTTATTTTCATATATATAGTGCATATTGTCATACGATCATTGAATATCTTAAATTTCATGATTAAAGAAGAAGAAAAATATAAAATAATGTCTAATTTGAACGCGGGTTGACGGTTTAGGCGATTCGGGTCAAAATTTAAGGTTTGGACGGTTCGGGTCAAAACCATCCGACCCGACATTTTCGGTTCGGTTCAGGCCGAACCAAAATCATTTTCAATTTATTTCAAAACCGCACAGTTCAGTTCGGATCGGTACGATTCAGGTCGGGTTGCGGTTTGAACCGAATTACACTGTAGTCAAGAATGGGTAGCATTAATGAGGCCCGTTGTTTTAATTGGGCCCACTGATATGGGCTTGACATCAGTTTTTTTTTTTTGCACCAACAAGCCATTACTTAATAACGAGTCACTGAAAAAGATTTTCAAAATAAGAAAAAAAGTCAGTAGTGAAAAGGATAAGCGATGTGAAGTTTTGTATGATATCAAAATCAAGTTTCAAAAATCAAAATGGCCGCAGCCCACAATTTCAAAAGTTGCTGTCCCAAATATTCAAGCATGACTTTGTAATATTGAATGGCATTGTATGGTCTGGTCAATCAATATACTTGTAATAAGTTGATCTTACTCGCAAAGAACACTCTCGTTAAAAGCTATCAACAATAATCAGAAATACTTTTGTAACATAATACATTGGAAAAGATTTACTGATTTTTCCTCCGGTGAGGTTACTGATAGTCTCTTCCATGGGTTGGTTTTTTTGACGGGGTTTTATCTGTTCCGCTTAAGCCTGAAATGGTTTGAAGACAGGGTTTCCAATGATTCAAAAAAAAAAAAAAGATTGGTTTTTTTGGTGTTTTTTGTTGTCCAAATCTCCTGTTAAATGGATCCACTCATACGTAGTGGTAACACTGCAATTTTATTTCAAAATAGCAAGGGATTAATTGTAGCAGCAACAGCTAGGAAAATGGAATTCACTGAGGATGTTGAGCAAGCTGAAGCAGAGACTACTAGTTTTGGCATCAAATGTGCAAATGACTCGGCCTTTCATTCTGTAATTGTTGAATCTGACGCTTTTAATGTAGTTGAGTTGGTTGAAAGAAAAAGCAAGAGTGCCAAGGAGATTATGTGGATCATCCAAGACATTCAAGAGGCAACTGGAGCAGACCTAGAGTTTGTAACATAGCTGCTGATAAGTGGTAAATATATCACTATTTCCCACTCATTTGACCTAATATTTTGTATAGTTTCTTGAGTTTTGTGAATATTTTCATGTGTTTTGTGTTATTTATAGATAAATAAAATTTCAGGACTCTCTGGAGGTGATTTGGGGCCAAGACAGTGAAAAACAGACAAAAAGGGCAAAACTGTCATTTGGGCGTCGCGACACGCTCCCCGCGTCACGACCGCTAACGTGCGCCAGTATATGCTCTTTCGCAGCTTAATCCTTAAGTAAGCCAACTCGATGATTTTGTCTCTGTGAATTGGATCATTGGGTCTAACCAACCTATATGTTTTGATCATACTATGTGATTACTTCCTCGTACTCAATATGATATGATTTTCTTCTTCTTTTCTTTCGTCTCTTTCTTTTCATTTTGAATTTTTTTTTTCTCTTTCTCTTTTTCTTTTTCTTTTTCTCTTTTCTTTCTTTCACTTTTTTTCTCGACACATCTACCCTTTAAGGTAGCATTTCTCCTCACGGTAGTCCTAATACTCGCCCATGGGTAGCTTCACGTTTATCGGTTATAGGTGGTCTATTTTTGTTCTTTTCAGACACTTTTTCTTTGTTTCCAACCATATCATATATCGTAACATAAGTAAACCATGATGGACATCTAGACAAACGGTCATTCACTGATCCGCCATCTCTTCAACTAGTCATCTCGCCGACCAATCGGGCTTCTACTGTTAAAATCCCGTAATCAAGTGTTCGTGAGTCTAGCCGAGATCAATCCACTCAGAATACTGGTTGAGAGCACATCTCGCACTTATCGTTTCTAAGGTTTCACCCTACAGCAAACAATTTCATCACCGGACATATACTTCGCTATCGAGGACTTCTCTCTTTTTTCTTTTTTTTTCTTCACACTCCACTGGAATTCTTCCTTTCAACCGCTGATAATGTGGGCTTCACCCCCTGGGGTTCCTTCCCGAAACTGATACTAGTATGGGCCTCAACCTTAGGACTCATACCTGAAACTGATACCGATGTGGGCCTCAACCTTGGGACTCATCCCCGAAACTAATACTCATATGTTGCTACTTCTGGTTGACTTCCATTTGCCGCTTCCTTCTTTTTTTCTTTGAAACCTGTGAATACAAAACAAAACAAAACACAACAAAACAAAAGAATGCAAATACGTTATGTGTATTCATGCATGCATGAATGAATTTCCTATTCTGTTGGGTTAGGTCTTCTGCCAGTGACTGCTCGGTCTTCTTTTCCTCAGGCAAAATATTGCTTCAATCTATCCACGTTGATCGGCTCGGTGAACTCGTTCCTTTCCAAGTCTGACAGTCTCACTGCCCCATTTCCCATTACTTTCTGGACTACGTAGGGTCATTCCCAGTTAGGTCTGAACTTCCCCCTCGGGTCGGTCGTCGATGGCTTTGACTGCTTAAGTACCAGATCACCCTTTCTGATTTTAGTAGGACGCACCTTCTTGTTGAATGCTCAAGCCAACCTCTTTTGGTATATCTGTGACCGGCGTAAACACACACGTATAACGCAAGTGCACGTATCGTTCAAGTAATATAAAAATATCGATCCCACGATGACTTAATTCCTACTGTTGTTATTAATTATTGATACTATTTATTTACAAGTATCTAATTATAGGGAGAAGGGAATTGATTGTTTTTGGTTGGTTAAATGTGGATTTGCTAAATAAAATAAAAACAGACTCAAAAGAAAATACTAAGGAAAATAAAAGAAAAGACTCAAGGATCTAGGGTCGTGACTCCACACAATATTATTATAAAGATAAATTGATTCTCTTATATATGTGTAATAAATCAGTTTGCTAACCTGGAATACGAAAATATGCAAAAGCATCTGTCGATGGTCAGACGCAAATACCCAATATATGTTGGGGTTTTAAGGGGGAATATCGGTAACGCAGCGGAATCGCGGAAAATCAAAATTTTCCG